>JAKCPI010012499.1:0-149066 GCA_023213315.1 Euborellia annulipes
CGATATTATTGTATAATTACTGGTATGTAATTAAAATTGTATTATATAATTTAATCCATAATAATTAAAAATAATAATAAATGTAAACTTATTGTTTTAAATTACTATATTTACTTCCTTCATATATTACAGGAGGTTTTAATTATAGACCACATTAGTATTAATTATTTATTAAAAATAAATATTTAAAACGTCCCAACTGATTATTCTGCATTCATTTTCAAGTGCACAGGACTTGAAAACGACTGCAGAATAAGCAGTTGGGACGTTTTACAATATTTATTTTTAATAAATAATTAATACTAATGTGGTCTATAATTAAAACCTCCCGTAAAAATAATAATAACCACCAAAGTTCCTTCATATAGTTTAGTAATTCATTGAAATTTTTAATTTTTTAATATAACCAATTGAATATTTAAATTAACTACTCAAGTTTTTAATTTTAATATAGCTTCTGTTCGATATTAATATATATTTCTTCAATCTAAAAATATGTAGATTTTTCTTAAAATAAAAAAAATTTTGACTAAAATAAATAAATATTTTATATAAGTACTGTATTATTAAATTTGAGGATTCGACCATTTAATTCAAATATCATTATCTTAATAATAAACTTTAGTGATGCTCGGTTTAAATATTGGCATCTTAACTATTAATATATCTAGGGTTGAGCCGCTTTTGCCTAAGGGATATGAGAATAAAATTATTGTAACTGATTCAAATAGAGGCATCTTAACTATTAATATATCTATATTTTAGCTAGTCATATATTATATTTAATAAAAAAATATCAAATATTAGTATTGAACCGACTTTTTATTTCGCCATTATTATGTCAAGGATTTCTTTGCATTAAATAGAATCTATTAACTATAAATATATTGCTTTTTCAGTGTACTAATATGTTAATAATATTCGAAATTTGGTAGTTTAATTAAAGAAAAAATTCTAGTAGTTCTAACAATCCCTGCCTAAAGATGTCTGGATCACATGTAACATAATATTTGTTTTTGGTTGAAAGTCCTAAAATGCCGAAAAGAATGAAAATATACCTAATACTAAGACATTATTAACCCTGTAATTATTTTCTAATTGAGAATCTTATTTTTAATTTTATCTTCAATCTGTGCTGATAATTCGCAAATGAATGAATCTCGTCTAGAGTTTTTGCTGATTTTCCTCAAGAGCAAACAGGCAAGAAGTGATCTCGTGTGGTGTTTGTAAACACGCAAACAGCTCCTTGCTTGCCTGCCTGTATTTCTTTCATGCAAAGGCGGGAGTATGCTGACCGAAAAGTGTTGATAATTAGTTTACATGATTCTAAGAATTCTGATGTGATATTAACAACCAGCGATTGGTATCTTAATTTTTAATAAATAAATAAAGAGTATATAAAAAGTTGGTAGTAATAGACGAAAGACTTCTGAAGTCAATTAGACTTCTCCTATATTTATTGAAATAAATTGATAGCTAAAATAATTTAAATAAATATTATATTGTGAACTAGTTAGGCATTAATTATTAATTAACAAAATTTTTTCCTGATTTAATTTCAACTCTTAATAAATAATTCCAAGACATATTAAGAATGATTACTTTTATACAAGCATATCAATTATTTAAATTATAAAAGACTTAATGGTTAATGAATAAGCAATTGAAATCAAACGAGAAATAATAAATTTTATATTGGAGTAAATCCGTAAAATAAATTAGAGTATTAATAATTAATAAAAAGATAATATATTATTTTAGCTTTCAATCAAATCCTATTTATTATTTAGAATAATGCTTTAATGTCTTTGGATAATTTATCAAATAGTATTTTAATTCTTTGTTAATAAAATAAATCATTGAATAATATATTAATTAATATAAAAAGAATTTTATAAATCTAAAAAAAAAAAGTAATAATACAATCAAAGATGCTCATATAAAATAAATGTAATCTCGTTTTTTTTTGGCTTATATCATGGTTTATTTTAACAAATACAGTAATAATACAAAAAGTGTGTTATTAATAGGAACCGACCGAATATTCGGTTTGGGTTTAGGTTTTTCGACTGTTTCCGCCAAATAATGTTTGTGCCGGTTTTTGTTTTTTCGGTTTAGTGGCCGCACATGTCCCGGCCCCCCCGGCCCGACCACAGAAAAGAGAAAAAGGGTCACGAATACAAAAAAAAAAAAAAAAAAAAAAATAAAATAAAATAAAATTTGGAAAAAAATGATAATTAGTTTGACTCTCAAAAAGAGTATAAATTTTCTCCAAAAAAAATGATTATAATAAAAATAAAATAAAATAATTAAATTTTTCAAAAAAATTTACAAATTTTGCAGGTTCTTTCTAGGACAGGGATTTTGGGGTTTAGGCGGAGGTTTGGGGGGTTGTGTTGGTTTGGTCCGGATACTGGTTTTGGGTTTGGCTCTCTTTTTTTTGTTATTAATTACAGTAAAATACAAGGTTTCTGCAGCCGTCATCAGGTAGATGCATTCATTCATTTTGAACAATGTACAAACAATGAAGATTAGGTATTATTTACATGCATGGCTAACTTCACTTTGATTACATGCATTGCTCACTTCATATTACCAATAATTGAATCTTAACTACTTATTTGTCAATTAGTAGTTTAAGATTCAATTGTAGGTAATATGAAGTGAGCAATGCTTGTGAACGAAGTGAAGTTGGCTACTAATGTAAGCGATGAGAAGTTAGCCACGCATGTAAATAATACCTAACATTGTCATTCATCATTGTTCAAAGTGAATACATCTACCTGATGACGGCTGCAGAATCAGCAGCTGAAAGGTTATATTTTACTGTAATTAATAACACACTTTTTATATTATTATTTGCTAAAATAAACTACTACTTAGGCCAAAAAATGTCTTTAATTTTACAATAATCATGAAAGTATAAATCAATTAATTGAATGTCCGCTCCCCACCACTTTTCCCTATTTCTTCATCTATTTTTAGGCTCATCTTCCTATAACGAGATGAAAATCCAATTGCTATGGTTCACTAAATTACAACTATGTGTCGTCTATCTTTAAGAAAATCCATATATTTTTTGCCTCGTTTCAAACTTCAAGCCTCAATGTGTTTCACACTGTTTTATTCGAATCATAGCATGCATTGTCTATCCCAGGGGGCCACAATAGGGCAGAGCCCCCTCTCTATTTCATGCTGCTGTTCGAAAACACACCATTCATGTTAATAAGCTTTTTCATCTCTCTTTCTCTCCTCGTCAAAATCTATTAGGGTTTAATCAATCAAAGCAACCAAGTAGAACATTGCGTTTTTCTTTACTTTTTTTTTTTTGCAAGTTTATCAGGTATTTGTTCTATTTTAACAAGTGCATTCAATTCAATGTTAATTATATTTAAAAACTGTTTTAATTATATCGTAATTAGTTTAATTATTATTTATTTTCATGTATAAAGTCAGTGGGATCCTTGACTAAAGGATAATAGACGTTTTTAAACATGCATCGCCATTGATGGGAGCTCAGCAAAGATAAACAATAAAATTAAAGGTTTAAAAAAAAATTGTCATTTGTAATTGAAGAAATTGTGCATGCTGCATGAAACTAATTTTTTTTTTTTGTTTTAAATATAAAAAAAAAATGTTTTAAAATGGATAGTGGACCAGAAAATAAATTATTTAGTACAATGACTAAGAGTAAATTAAAATAGAATTTGAATTTGGACTTGTATCGCCTTTTTTAAATAGACAAATTAATCAATTTATATATAGGCATTTATCCCATTAATGTGCATGATTTTTTTGTAAATTCTTAAATTATAAAATTTGCTAGCTGGCCAAACGAAGTGCCGTTTAAAGAAGAAAAATTATATAATTTTTCAACAATTTTATTTCCTAAAAATGTCTACAAAATATAGGAAATACATTAGGAGAGAAAAATTTTAATTTTGAAAATTTTCCTTAGTAAAAGATTAAATTTTTTCCCAATCTAATTAAAATGAAACCTAAATTTTATTTAATTTTATTTTAGCAAAACACAGTAGACTACTGACTTTAAAAGCATAAAAAATACTTTAAAAAAAGGCAAAACGAGAAAAGGGGAGGGGAATATAGTATCTGGCCATTTTCGGTTAATTAAACATACCAGAATTCAGGTCAAAATAATTTGTATGAGTATTTAATTTAATTTTTTTTTTTAACACTCACACTTTTTTTCATTCACACTCACACACATTCACATTGTCTTTTCGGCAACTCAGGCCATATAAGACATTTACTATATTCGTTATAGATTAATATACTTATATTTGGATACCAAATCATCGGACTGCCTGGGGTCCGATCCCGCGACGTTTGGTATACGAGGTTAGCACGCTAACCCCTACACCAAGCCCCGAGGGTAAGAGTATTTTAAACAATATTTGAAATGCCAAAAGAAAAGAAGGCCTACTTCTTAAAGCTTTTCTAATTTGAAATTGATTCATATTTTATTCATGTTCGGAAGGGAAGTCTATAATTTTCGGGCCGATTTTATTAATAAAAACTATAAATGACAAAGAGTTGTGACTGTTGGCTTAATGGTAATGGAATCAGAAGTAAAATAAAAATACAATAGTTGTAAAATATTTCTTCTAGCTCTATCCCCTTAAAAATTATAATGAGTAGGCCCAGGCCTACATACATACAGTATGTAGGTTAAATATCAATGTTGTATTTTTTAAATCAGCGTTTGATTTATTTATTATTTTTTTTTTTTTAATAATTCTTGAATAAATCTCAATATTTTAAAATGAATTTTTGATATTTACTAAATGACTCTAAATTAAAAATGAAATGTGTTTCTTGTGAGCCAATTCCTGTTGAATGCTGAATGTGATTATTTTAGCTCTGAATTATTAATCTAGCTATTAGAGCTATATATTCATTATTAATAGAAGAGAGAAGGATTCTAAAATTGCTGTAATTACTCCATTAAATAAAATATTTTTTTTAACTTTTTCTATTTGTTTAGAAATTTTAATTTAAAATAATTTAAAATTAAATGCAATTAATATTAAGAATAAAAAAAAAAAACTATGCTATCTATGGAATTAGATCTCTATGTCAATTATTATTAGAATAAAACACCTTTCAAGACGACAATTATCACCTTGACACAAACAATATAATTTAATATAGAAGATTTGGGCTAAAAAAAATAACAACAGCAAATTAATTAATGTAAACATAAAATTATTTCTAAAAAGATATTAAGGTTGTTCGGATAGTACATCGTAAGTCATAATAGAATCTAAATTTTTTTTAAATAAAATTAAAAATTTGAATGCCAAAATTTCTTATTATAATTTAGTCGTGACCTATCATAGTTTATAATTGGATTAAGTTAATAATTTAATTACCAAAAATAATAAATGAATGACTTTTGACTTGAGCAGTTTTTCACGTAATATAGAACTGGCAACATTGCATTCATCAACTATCTATTTTAAATCTTAAACGCCTTAAATTTTATTTTATTTAATATATTACAATGTTTAATGCAAATCAGTTTAAACACAATGGACGATTTGCGAGAAAAAATATTGTAAAATTGAAAAAAAAATGTATCTGACATAGAGATAAGACACTTATGTTATGCGACGTTGCCAGGCTGGTCTGACTCTCGAGAATTCATTATTTTTAAATATTAGCGACTGTCATTTTGGAGAATTTTTTGACTTTCTTGTTAAAATATCTTTAAAAGCGGTCGGCAGAAACTTTTGATTTTATTTTTAACATATTCCTCGGAAGTGAATTAATAAAATGTAAGTTTTTTTGTTTTTGTATCTATTGCAGAGGTGGCTATATAATTCGATATGTGTGCGTTTCGTCGTTATTCCCCATAGGCTACATGTTAAATTTCAATTTTTTAAAAATTAATTACACGATAACCCTGTGTCAGATCTGCTTCAAAATTTTATTTTATACGTATTTGATAGTGATTAATAACATATTAAAAAATTAGCTTTTAATCAAGGAAAGTGCTTTAATGTCCGAACAACTTTAAAGTGAACATTTTTTGAATTAGTCCAGTTAAAAGTTAGATCGACTGAATTAAATAATTTGAATCTTTGGTCTAACGTAAAAATGATATTAGTAGTTGATTACTATTTAAATAAGTAAAAAACTTTAACTATTCATCAAGCTTCATAAAAGAAAAAACCTCAATAAAATTTTTTATAATAATAATAATGGTGCAAATTTTTGACTCTCGAATTTATAGTTGTTTAAAGAAATCAAGCCCTTTAAGTTTCTTTTAAGTGTTAGTGTCAAAGAAATAATTAGCCTAAAAAAAAAATCTGGTGTGACTGGCGCACAGCACACAACTTTCTCTTACCTTCGGTAATCGAAAGTTGTGCACTGTGCTTGTCACACCAGATTTTTGTGTCGACATGTATTTAGTTCCCGGCAGTAGGGAATATTTGAATTCAGATGTAAAATTTATAAGTATGGGAAAATATTTATATTTTGTTACCATGGCAACCATTTCTCCTATCTTTCCTATGAAGCACAAGAGTAAAGTGTGCTTCAAACAATTTTGAGGGCAAAACGAGAATATACATTTGAAAGAGCATCTAAAAAATAATTGATTTTTGAATTTAAAAAAAAATCGTTGGAGCAAATTTTGAGAAAATCGAAAAAAACTGAAAAAGTACATCAGTAAAGTACTAGTAATCTTTGGCCGATTTTGATTAAAAGCTTATTTTTCCGGTCCCGGGGGGTGTTTAAGTTAAATATAGAATTTCATCCTCGTAGCTCAATTCCTTCATGCTTAAAATTGAACACAGACACACCCACCCACCCACCCACAGACAGACCATGTCGCGAAAACCACTTTTTACTTTCTCTTACCTATGTATATATGTAATATGTAATATATATATAGAGAGAAAGTATTGGTTTCATGTCAAAAATTCGATGTCGAGATTTTGATGGATCTTCACGTTTTGAGGTCCCCTGAATCCAAAAAGTGGTTTTCGCGACATGGTCTGTCTGTGGGTGGGTGGGTGTGTGTGTGTGTCTGTGTTCACTTTTAAGCATGAAGGAATTGAGCTATGAGGCTGAAATTTTATATATAAGTTAAACACCCCCCGGGACCGGAAAAATAAGCTTTTAATCAAAATCGGCCAAAGAGTACTAGTACTTTACTGATGTACTTTTTCAGTTTTTTTCGATTTTCTCAAAATTCGCTCTAACGATTTTGATTAAAATTCAAAAATCAATTATTTTTTAGATGCTCTTTCAAATGTATATTCTCGTTTTGCCCTCAAAATTGTTTGAAGACCACTTTACTCTTGCACTCCATAGAAAAGATAGGAGAAATGGTTGCCATGGTAACAAAATATAAATATTTTCCCATACTTATAAATTTTACATCTGAATTCAAATATTCCCTACTGCCGGGAACTAAATACATGTCGACACAAAAAATCTGGTGTGACAAGCACAGTACACAACTTTCGATTACCGAAGGTAAGAGAAAGTTGTGTGCTGTGCGACAGTCACACCAGATTTTTACTTTCTCATACCCTATATATGAAATATATAGAGAGAGAAAGAATTGCGATCATGTCAAAAATTCGATGTCGAGATTTTGATGGATATACATGTTTTGAGGTCCCCTGAGTCCAAAAAAGTGGGTCCCGCAAATTGGTCTGTGTGTGTGTATGTATGTATGTATGTGTGTGTGTGTGTCTGTATGTGTGGACAGATTTTTAGCATGAAGGAGTTGAGCTACCGGGTTGAAATTTTATATTTAACTTAAGTACCTTTGAAGAATCTCAAAATAAGCTTTTGAACAAAATCGGCCAAAAAGTACTAGTACTTTACTGATGTACTTTTTCAGTTTTTTTCGATTTTCTCAAAATTCCCTCCAAGGATTTTTTTTAAAATTCATAAATGAACTATTTTTTAGATGCTCTTTAAAATGTATATTCTCATTTTGCCGTTGAAATCTTCTGAAGACCACTTTACTCTTGTTCTTCATAGGAAAGATAGAACTGGTTGCCATGGTAACGGAATTTAAATCTTTTTCTTTTTATTAGATTAAAAATCAATTATTATTTAAATTCCCATTTATTTTTATTTTATTTGTGTCTTTAATTGCTTAGGAGAAAACATATATCTCTCTCTCTCTCACTTGCAAACATTATCGCCTGTCTCTCCGCCTTCTCTCATAGGCCTAATGTTAATTTCCTATAGGAATTTGTATGTTAATTTCGATTCAAAAGGGGGTCCCCTTTGGAACTTTTTAGGCATTTAAAATTTTTTTTTCCAATTCTTATGAAATTTTGTATTTATTTACGATTCTATATTGTGTATAAAATGTCCAAATATGAGATTAAAATTTTGAAAAATAACCATAGTTTATTTCAAGCAGTCAACATTTAAAATGCAAGTTTGAAACTAAGGTGCTATCGGAAACTAAATATATCTCGACACAAAAAAATCTGGTGTGACCAGCACGGTGCACAACTTTCTCTTACCGAAGGGTAAGAGAAAGTTGTGTGCTGTGCGCCAGTCACACCAGATTTTTTGGATTCAGGGGACCTCAAAACGTGAAGATCCATCAAAATCTCGACATCGAATTTTTGACATGAATCCAATACTTTCTCTCTATATATATATTACATATATACATAGGTAAGAGAAAGTAAAAAGAAAAGAAAAGATTTCCAAGCTCATTTATATTTAAGCTAGTAGATGAAACAGAATAAAATCGTCCAACTAGTAGACTACCAAATAAACATAAACACCTTGAAGACTATAGAACATAACTCAGTGTTTGGAATTTTCAATTATTTTTTTATTAATGTATTAATGTGAAAATTGGAGATTTGGAAGGAAATACACGTTTTGAGACCCTCTGAGTTCATAAAAGTAGGTCACGCAAAAGAGGTTAAAATTGAATATTTATTGTAAGTTAAATACTCCCTTAGACCCAAAAATAAGCTTTTAAAGTCAGCCAAAAAGTACTAGTACTTTAATGATGTATTGTACTTGATGAGTTTATTCGATTTCCTCTAATGATTTTGATTAAAATTATAAATCAATTATTTATTAGATAGCCTGGAAAAGGTATATTCTCATTTGTTTGAAGCACACTTTACTCTTGTACAGTGAGCGCCACAATCAAGTCCCCACCTGGGAGCTAGAGCCTTAAGTAGTATATGAAATTAATATATATTGAAATAATTTTAAATTTGAAAAGGTAAAATAAAATTATCTGTACCAGATTTTATTTTACCTCTTCGGTCATTAAAATTATTTCACTTTTATATACAATACCATATACTATTCCATGGTCTCAAGGCTCTAGCTCCCAGGTGGGGACTTAATTGTGGCGCTCACTGTACTTCAATGGAAATTTTACGACTTGAATTTTAATGTACTGAGAGATGACATAAAAAATCTGGTAACACGAGCATAGAACACAACTTTAAAGTTGTAATTGTGCAAGTTGTGTGCTGAACAACTAACTAGTCAATCAAAATTTTTTATTCTTAAAATTTTTATTTAATTTTGAAAATATAGACCTATTTAATATATTGAAAAGAAAATCAGGGAAATCTTGGGATTGAATAAAAATATCTTTGAGTCAAATAAAATGAAAAAATCTCGTGATGATTATTACATCGATCCGTCTAAATAAAAAAAAAAATACCTATCCAATGATGGGAAATTTAAGAACGTCACAAATCAAAAAAATGTTATTGAAATCGGAGAACTTCTAAGATTTAAAGTCGAAATAGATCCTGAAAAGATAATTGGACCGATCGATCTAACTAGATGGCTTTGCGTGTCTTAAGATACAGGCAGCAGCCAGCGTCTTCTTAATTCGCTTCACGTGGCTCTTCCAGAATAAGAAAAGAAGATGAAATTGGCCAAAGTATGGGGGATAAAGGGCGCTGAAAAGACACGCCAGCTAACCACAGAGCTAACCATTTTTATAAGAAAAATAATAATAACCATCGGGTGACTCTTTCAAGTTTCTAGTTAAAAAAAAAAGAAAACCTGTTATTTCTAAAACGCTTAACCAAAATCAACTTCTTTTTAAGAGAAAAGTTATCAGACAGTGCATTATAGAATTTTTTTATCCTTTATGTATCATGCCTAATGCGTGCATGTTTTTTTTTTTTTTTTGTTTAATTTTTTTTTTTTTTATCGCTGATATTCTAATAGTTTAAACCGAATTTTAAGTTGGACATGCGTGCCCGGCATCCGCCTCTGTTTTGTCCACTTCCGGCTGTCAATCAAACTCTGACAGAGGCACATCTTGGTATTTCATGACATGCGTTTATAATTCAACAAATTTCATTAATTTTTATAGAAAATTACCAAATTTAGGTAAATAGTTATTTTTTTTTTATTTATTAAATCATGCGAATTGACTTAATCATTTATTTATTCACAAGCGATTATGCAATATTCAATTGAGATATTATAACTCTGTTTATTTTTCTGAAGTAAGTATAAGAAAAACAAATTGGTTATTTAATAAAAAAAAAAAAAAAATTCGTTAGCATATCAATTTATTTCAATGCTTAAGGTTGTTATTTAATTATAGTAAAATTATTTAAGTTTACATTAAAAGGCAATTTATCTAAATTATTCTTCGGTAATAATTTCCAAGAAATTCTAAATGCATATTAAAATAACTTTTAAAGAATCTTTTTTTTTTTTTATCTCCTTATAATAAGTAGACAAACAGGACATTAATAAACTCCGAAATCCCTAACCCGTGGCCGAGAGGTTAGAGATAGTAGCAATATTGAAAGAGTAAAAATCAAGGGGAGTGGGTTCGGGTCTCAGGCAGTCCAATGAATATTTATTTAAATCAATTAAATATATAAATATGCCTGGATCATATATACCGTAAATAACATTAGGTCTGTCCTATTAAGCGTCCGAGGGCGTCCAACGCATGCGCATTAGGGGAAAGGGTATTGCTTTTCGTTACTGTGCATGTGATCTTCCTCACTACGCATGCGCTGGACGCTCTTGGAATCATAATTGAACAGACCTATTATATAAATTGTTTAAAGTCTATATGGCATCAGAAAATTTTTTTGGATTTCTCTCATCATGATCTAACAAGAATTGACATAAGCTAAAATATATTTAGGCCTATGCTATATTGGGAAACAATTATTTAGGATGAACCTTAATTGGTCTCGGATGTCGAAAAATGGCTTCGTAACTATGTAACAGGTACGTAAAAATAAAGTAAAATTAAGTCTAGTCCTATAGGTCCCCTTTTTGCCCTTAAAAGCAATACAAAAAAAAATAGTTATTTTTTTTTTATGTAATTATCAAACTATTCCAAAAATAAGTAAAATGTATTAATGCCCCAAATCTCTAATCATATGTTCTAAAGATATTAATCAAATAAAAAAAAAATTATGGTCGTTTGGTTTGTCTCTGAATAAAGGTCTTCTCTATTATCTTGTGACTTTTAATCGAGGAATAATAAATAACAGGAAGAAGCAACCAACGAAAACATAATTAGAACAAATGAGCTTTAAGATAAATTATATTTCATAGTATACTAAGCACGTATTGTCAAGACTTTTTGAATGAATCCGAATTTGGTGATGTAATTCGGTCATCAATCACGCAATAATTCTACTCTTTTAGGGGAAACTATTATATCATTAGAGGGAAATAAACGTTACTTTGCTATTTAATTAAACTAACGCAAGGAAGAGGATTAGATAAATATAGGTAATAAAAATTTTATGAATAGTTTATGTAAGAATATGTAAATGATAATTGAACAACGTGTAAAAATAATAATAAATTTTTAGCGGAAGCTATAAATTTATTGATAAATAAATCGCACTAATTATTTTATCAAATCATAAAGTCGTTTCTTTATCATTTTTTCAGAGGGTTTCTGAATTTTTAAATTTAAAATTTTTTACACACGATAGAGCATGTTAGAAATAACTAGGAACCGACCGAATATTCGGTTTCGGTTACGGTTTCGGCCAGTTTCGGCCAAAAATCATGGTTTCGGCCGTAGTTCCGGTTTCGGCCAAAAAGTGGCCGAACCTTTCGGCCGGCCGAAACCAGAGTCTGAAAAATGGGATGAGACTCGCATGCCAAAAAAAAAAAAAGGTCAAATAATTTGCACTTGAGGGAGAAAAATTTTAGTCTCCCTAAAAAATGTAAAATGATTTTCACGGGAGGGAAAAAAATTTCAAAAAAAAAAGGTAAAATGAAAAAAAATTTTATAGGAAATACAAGTTTCGGTTTCGGTTACGGTTTCGGCCGAAACTAAGGTTGAGGCCGAATATTCGGTTTCGGTTTCGGTTGAAAATCTTGTTTCGGTCGGACCCTAGAAATAACATCATCGGTCCTAACGCCCAGGACTTAGGCCACCCAAATGGCACACGCCTCTATTGGGCAGAACCTTGGCAAAATGTGAAACTTTTTCACAAAATTTCTTGAGGTTTTATCAAAATAAAAATTATCCTCAAGTCTTATCAGAAAAATAAATTAATTAATTTCGTTTTCGAATGAAATTCGAGGAACTGTCCAATACAGGCGTGTGCCATTTGGGTTGCCTATATCCTGGGCGTTAGTCTCAATACATATGCCGAAAATGTCCCATGGAGTAGTGGCGAACTTAGTAAAGACTATACCAAGAAGACATACAAGGCTTTGATAAGAAATAATTGGCGATAATATTAATAAAAAAAACATCGAAAAATAATTATTTTTGTTTTCATTGTTTTAAAAATTGTTTTTTAAATAAAAAAATTCAGCTTCTGGCTAACAGCCAAAAGTGTAGTAAGAATTGAATATTTTATTTATTGTATTGTAATAAATAAAATTAATCTTATAATTTAATTAAGTGCCCTCGGGGCTTGGTGTAGTAGTACCAAAAGTCGCGGGTTCGGACCCCAGGCAGTTCAATGATTTTATTTAAGCCATTTGGATACCAAATGGCTTAAATAAGAATGCCTGGACCCCAAATATGTATATTAATCAATAACAGTCTTCAATCAATCAATAAAAGTCTTATATGGCCTGAGTTGCCGAAAAGACTGTGTGAATGTGTGGTGTGAGTGTGAATGAGAAAAAAGTGTGAGTGTTTTTTAACAAAACAAAAAAATTTACCAAGTATATTTTAAAAATCCTATAGGGTATATGAATAAATTAAGTTTTAGTTTTTCTATCAAAATTTAATTGAATTGTGTGCTTTTACGAGAAATTATAATGAAGACTTAGTAAATTGATTCATTATAACTAATTTTAGGCTGATTTTATTGCATTTACTATCACAAGGCTTTTTAATATAGAATTTTTTGAGTTATAATTCCTTTATTAATTAAGTCAAAAATTTTCATCTAAAAAAGTTTCGATCATGAATAGGGCCTAAGGCTGTAAAATTCGGAATATTTTAATAAAAGTTTGGAAAAAGAAGATGAAGTCCTACCTTCAGAGATGAGCCTCTCCCGAATCTCCCAAGCGAAGATGGTGGGATTTTCTCTCTTGTATTGTTCGATTTTACTAACAACTGCTGGGGTGGCTACTTTCGGTTTACTTCCCCCGATCAATCCCGGAGGCCGTAATGTGCCTGCAAAATAATAATAGATAAGTGTTAAAAATTTTCAAATGATATTCTTAAACTATTAATAGTATAGAAAGTGTGTTACACAAACTGTTTAGGAATATTACATTCGGGTATATGGAAAGATATAGTCAACTAAAAAATTAACTTTCATAAACCAATTTATTAAAAGTTTCATAATAATGAAAAATTACATACACTAGGCCTAGTTTAAAAAAATCGCCTCTCGAGAGGTTTGAACTCGAGCTATTTACTTTGTTACATACATTTTTAAGCTACTTATATTTGATTCAAATTTTTTTACTTAATAAATTAATTTATGAATTTGATTTGGGTATATTAAAATTCAAGCACGGAAGTATTAATATATGAAAAACGATTGAAAATTCATATTTTTTTTTTACAGTATAATTATTTTAAGAAATAGTCAGATCTAAATAAATAAGATTATATTTTTCTTTATTCTAGTTTATTTAGACTTCAGTGGTCGGGATCTTTCAATAAAAATTACTAAAAACCTTGGTCCTTGGTTAGTAATTAGTACGGAAAATTACATTTAAATATTATTATATTTTATCTTTATTTTACATCTATCCAAGACGTTTCCTTTTATTTTCTCAAAATATTAAAAAAAAAGCCAACACTTTAAAAACAACAAGCCAAGTCCTTTTGAATAGTCTAATTTAAATAATTAATACAAAAATACAAGAAAGAGTGACTGCGCATGCAAAGGAGAATGTTTTTATTGCTAACGATTTAAATTATGCCTAATTATTTAGATTAGGATCGATTAATTATAACTTATTAAATATACTAGGCTTCAGAATCAATGATATTTAATTTAGTTGATGAAAAAAATGTAAAAAGAGAGAGAAAGGGATGATTTTTATCATTTGCCTATACAATTTACACATTTATTTTTTTTTTTCTTTTTCGTCCATGGGTATTATTTTTAATGAGGGTATGAGAAATGAATAGTAAATGAGAATGTCTATTAAATAATGAATAAATGCAATTGTCGAGTTGTCATGGTGGTTATGTACGTGTACATGTGTATGTGTGGGTGTATTGGCGTCTGTAAACCTGGTGGCAATCGATTATCGCGTCATGATCATGGGCTACGTGGCGGCTCGTGTGGAGCTCGCGTTGCTGTACAGGCGCCAGTACGGCGCACGCCACCAAACCACCACCCACCCTAAACATACACACCCTCTTCCTCCCTCCCTCCACGTCTATAAGGGAATTCGCTACATAAAAGCCTATGATGAATTTCAAAATTAATAATACCCTTTTTTTTTAACATTACAAAAATTGGGCGGCATGAATAATGAATGTCATTTCATTGTAAGGTTTTTTCAAACAAAAGATATTTATTTGTACAAATCATGGTAAAATTCATTTAATTAAAAATGGAAAATAGTATTTTTATAGGTAGGCCCTATAGTAAAAATGTTAAATTTTTATTTTTTTATTTTTAGCAATCATTGCCATTTCCCACATACATATAACATTAACATTAGTAAAATATAACTATGTTGTTTCTTGATGCTGGATATTATATGGACCGTTTATTTTGAAAGTGGTGAAAGTCCATTTTTTTAAAAATGAGATAACACATAATTTATGCTTAAATTAATGTAAATTTTCTATGTATAACTAGCTAGTGGTAAATTTCTTAAAAAATTCCCATGTTTTGTACAATTGAAAATTAGTCAGTAAATAGATTTTTTAATAAACAGATATGCTAACCTTTCATTTTCTCGGTACAATAGAAAATGGACTTACACCGCTTCCAAAATAAACGGTCCAAATGAGGATGTGGTATATGGAGGTCGACATCCAACCAGTAAAGAAAATATAAATGTAAATTAAATTGTATTCTGGGTATGTGAGATTGGAGTCGGGAGGAATAAAACCAGCGTTGTCGAACATCTTTACACTTCTCTTTATTCTAAGCAGATGTTTCGGTAACCATAACGTCTGCTTAGAATAAAAGTGTAAAGGTGTTCGACAACGCTGATTTTATTCCTCCCAACTCAGAGAATACAAATGGTTAAAATGTTGCTACACTACAATGTCAACTAACCTGACAATTTGACATCAATTTTTGTCCTGATGAAGAATGCGATCGGCACTCAAAACATCGACAAAAAATAGACTTTTATTTTTTCGTCTTGGCTGCCCATATACCACATCCTCATATTAGTAAAATATATATTTTTTTAAATTACCTATTGAATCAATTTACCCCCCCCCCCTCTCTGAAGAGTTTAGAGCTAGTGGCAAATGTCAATTTTGATAATCCCAAAAGTCAAAGGGAATGGGTTGGGATTCAAAACAGTCTAATGAATATTTATTTAAATCAGGGCCTATCGTAAATTAAATCAGTAAAACTAAAAAATGTCTATATGGCCTCAGATGCCAAAAAAAAAAAAATATTTTGAAATCAAAGGGGAAAACTTGTTATTATAGTCATGCATAGATGTAGTCAGGAGGTTTTAAGGGGATGTCCAAGATTTAAAATCCCCTCCCCTTCAATGAAACAATATAAGAAATCAAATAAAATAAATCAATTTTCAAAGTAGGCCTATATACAGAAAATTTGTATAACAATTTATATAATAATTAATAATAATCAAATAATGTCATCATAAAATCAGTATTAGAGTTTGAGTAATAATAATTCATACGAATAAAATATAAGTTTATATATCAAGTAATTTTTTTTTTTTTTATTTCAATCCGGTCTAAAGCGAAATAAGTCTAATCGAAACTTCACTTATAAGTATTCTGTAAATATAAACATAACAGTGTTATTAAAGAAATCGGTGAGCCAAGGACAAGATTAATATTAAAAAATTCATACAGGAGAATTGAACAAAGGGACTTAAGATTTTAAATCCTCTTACAAATTAACCAGGGGGTAAATTTATGTTTATTGAAATGAAAATATTAGAAGACTCGTCTCAAACGATTATAAATATTCATTCACTAAAATGTGTACGAGTTAAATTCTGGATAAAAAAAAATTTTTCATTAAAGCAACACTTTATATTTATTTCCAAGTCCAAATAAAGAAAAAGAATAATTAAATAAAAAGTTATAATAATTAATATTAATTATACAAAAATATGTAAATTCCAACCACGTTTGTTAATTAATTTGTTTCATAATAATTTCTTTCCACTTCCTTAGAAGCAAATTGCGATCATCCTTTGCACTACACACAACTCTATAATAATCTAAAAACTAATCATTATTAGTTCTGAATAAGATCATTTTTTGTGTTTATTTTCAAATAATTTATTTTTTCTCCTGTTTTTCAAACGGTCTGTCCTTAAAATCGTGACTAATTGATGCTAAGCGAACCGGAATTCTCATGTGAAGCCTCTCTATAATTTAAAAATGGCTGCCTTCAGAGCCTGAAACAAGGTCGCCAGCCATTTCATATTCTAATGCTAAGAGAAAATCATCAGTTGAGAGATTGTTTATTTATTATCGAATGATATCAATGACAGACAGACAAAGCGAAAGCTGCAATTAGATTCTCTCTATTCATAGTTTTGTAGTTAATATTATCATACTTTCATGATCTCAAACAGAGAGAGAGTGTACAATATAAATTTATTATTGGAGAGAGTCAATATCTGTATTATACGAGTTAGTTGATAGACAATAAAATTTTAATATATAAAAAGATGACAAACTAGAGTCTACTCTTTGCTCCAAAAAGAATTTATTGGTTAAAGACACTAGGAAATTCGCTATTATAATTGTGATCATAGGCATATTATGGCCCTCAGGTCTTGGTGTAGTTGCTAGCGTGCTGGCCTTCTATACCAAGGGTAGCGGGTTCGGACCCAGGCAGGGGCGGATCCAGAGGTGTTTCCCGGGGGGGGGGGTGTGGTGGGGTCGTCCCAACCAACTATTTTTTTTTTTTTTTTAATTAAATTTGTTCTTTTTTTGTTTGATAAAAATAAATAAAAATTAAATTTTTAATTATTAATTTTAAAAATTTTAAAATAAAAATATTTTTTTTTTAAAAAAAAAATTTTTTTTTTTGTGGGGGGGGGGGGGGACTTCCCCCCCTTCCCCCCCCGATCCCAGGCAGTCCGATGATTTTATATTTGTAAATGCTTAAGTCAATATGCCTGGATCCCAAATATATATATTAATTTAAAAGGGTTTCTTTAAAAGTCTTTATATGACCTGAGTTGCCGAAAAGACTGTGTGTGTGGGCCTAAGTGTGTGGAAAAGTGTTTTTTATAAAAAAAAAAAAAAAAATTATCAATAGAAAGGACTGATAACCCTCCTACAGTCTTTTCAGAAAAAATTTCGATTGTTAAAAATTATTATTTTTCTTTATAAAGTTGGCTAATATTGAAATAAAATTTTATATTAGGCCTACATCCACAAAAATTAGTGCCTGTGTCTTAAAAGTGTTTAAAAAAAAATGAACGATCTTTTTTTAATGTTTCGTGTTCAATGTAAAAGAATTTCATTTAAACAAAGGAACAGAATTCATTTGACGTTTAAATTAAATATAAAAAAAAAAATTCCATGATTCGTACGCTCTGTTTAGAATATCCTTTGGTCATTTGGGTTGCCTACCTACCAGTAACGAATACTAATCCAATTGAGAGAAACTTTCTATGGTAATAATATAATTCTGAAACACAATATTTGTTTCTTACTAATCAATTACTCTTTTTAAATATTAATTTTTATAATCCCTCCCCCTCTCCCAGTGGCCGTCTCGGCTAAAGTTGTTGACAAATGTCAATAATGATAGTTTGGTAACCACAGTGCGCGGGTTCGCATCCCAGGCAGTCCGATGAATTTATTTAAATCATTTGGATACCAAATGGTTTAAATAAATATGTCTGGATCCCCTATTATATATCGTTTCTAAATGCTGTATCGTTAAAAGTCTATATGGCCTAAGATGCATGCCGAAAAGAAAAAAAAAATTATAATTCTAAAAACTATCATCAAATAATTTTGTGATAGAATCAATATTCAATAAATTACAAAACTTTGTAGTCAAGTTTAGAAAGGGCGCCCATATTACCCATTGAAATAAAGTTTTGTCTAACTCCACGACATCGCACCAATTCCCCAGTCACAAAATCATCCTAAAATATGAAAGATCAAATGGTAGCACTGTCTAATCACAAAAAAGAAAACAAATTTAAAAACCTAAATAGAATAAATAAATAAATAAATAAAGTGAAATAATGGAATTAACAGAAAGCAGTCACTTGTTTAATATTATCTCCAGGCTTGTTAGTTTAATTATTCATAAAGCTTTACTTTTCGAGTGATCGATTCTCTGCTGCAATCGAAAGATAAATTATTCAAAAAGATAAATATCTAACTAAGTCTAATCACATAATCCAAAAAGGCAAAAAAATACTTATTATAGGGCTAATATTATATTAAAACTTCATAGAATTAATGATCAATTATTTATTATTAAAAAAAACTATTCATGAATTTAAAAAAATATACGTTTAAATGGATCCCATCACAATAGTCCCACGAGAGGGAGTTGCTGTGACACTTTGGAAGGGACTCAAGAAGGTTCCCTCAGTGATGCAATTTTTGTAAATAATTACAATATAATAAAATTTAAAAAATAAGATTTTTTATTTTTCCCCAATTGAGTTTTATTCCTAATATTTCAAAGGCACAAAGGCTCTTCTTCTTTGAAGAATTGGGGAAAAAATAAAAAATCTTGCTTTTGTTTTTCCTTCCTACATCCTTGCCGAAAAGACAGCGTCATGGTGGTGTTTTGAATTATATGTTTCTCGGAATCACTCATTAATCTTCAACTAATTTTAATAGTCTTCAATCAGTTAAAAAAGATAATGCAATATCAAAAAATATTCCTTGTCATTACTTTTTAAATTTTTTTAAAAGTTTTTTCGACATCTAAAGGCATTAAATAAAATAAATTTTTAGGATGCGAACCCAGGTCTTAGACACTAGAAGTAAACAAAACAATGTTTTCACTCGACCCATATTAATGAACTAATCAAATATTTGACACTCAAATTTATAGAAATTCAAAAAGTTGATTTAATATAGTGAAATTATATATCTTGCAAATATATAATTTTATATTATTAACCGTGTTTTTTTTAAGGTCTTTTTCGGCATCCGAGTCAATTTAAAACCCGTCTTTATTTATTTCATTTGATTGGTAGTCAATTCAAATGAAATAAATTTTTGTCGCATGAGACCCCTAGCACAAGAGGCTTTAAACCACTGAGTCATGGCCCAATATCTCTGAGAAGAATTATAATATTTCTTTCTTTTTTTTATTAAATTATCCTTTGAATTGCGAAACTAGGCAAGAAAAATTATTTAAAATCGTATACTTGTTGAGATTACTTGTCTATGATTTAAAGCAGATGAAGGGCTGATTTTAGTAAGAAAAAGCTTGATGAGAACCAAATACATGCGCTATTAGTCGGCCAGACTTAAGTTTTCCAATAAAAAAGAAAAAACCTCATCAAGCTTTTTCTTACTAAAATCAGCCCTTCATCTGCTTTAAATCATAGACAAGTAATTTCAACAAGTATAAGATTTTATACAAAATAATTTTTAGTTTTGTAGAAGCATAATGCAAAGTTAGAAGGTATAGGTGTCTGATATGAAAGAGTTTTGGGTATATGTAATGGGGCCCAGAGTGGGAGCAACGCTGGCACAGGTAGCGCTAACGTTCTGCACGCAACGCCCTCACGCACAGAATAGCGCTAATTGGCCGGCACACAGATTAAAGCCAGACTAGTCATCTGTCCTGTCTAATTATAGGGATCATCTCCGACACGAGTACACACACAATAAGTTTATTAAATATTGTCAGTGGGATCGGTGAAATTTAGTTAGCTAATTTATTAGACTATATTTTAAAAACAAATTATAGTAGTGTATTTTTTTAGTCATGATAATAAATATGTATAAAACAGTAATGTACTGAGAGTGGGATACTTCATTGAACAAGCAAGAAAATCTAAATGAAATGAATGAAATCTATTTGAATATTTCAAATATGAAAAGAGAAATATTTAACTAAACATTTCCGGGAAACTGAGGGTTATTTGTAGAAGATAGAACGTTTCGGCCACCCATTCTGTAGTCTTATTCAGATACTATCACAAAGACTCACATCTAGATATTTATATTTCAAACTAGTTGTTTTTATGAAATTTTTACTTTCTCTTACCTCTATATATGTTAATATATATAGAGAGAAAGTATTGGATTTATGTCAAAAATTCAATGTCGAGATTTTGATGGATATTCACGTTTTGAGGTCCCCTGAGTAAAAAAAAAAATGGATTTCGAAACATGGTCTGTGTGTCTGTCTGTCTGTGTGTTCAATTTTAAGCATGAAGGAATTGAGCTACGAGGTTGAAATTTTATATTTAAGTTAGGTACCCCCTCGAACGCAATTCGAAGCTTTTGAACAAAATCGGCTAAAGAGTACTAGGACTTTACTGATGTACTTTTTCAGTTTTTTTCGATTATATCAACATTCGCTCAAACGATTTTGATTAAAATTCAAAAATCAATTATTTTTTAGATGCTCTTTAAAATGTATATTCTTATTTTGGCAATGAAATCTTATGAAGCACACTTTACTCTTGTACTTCATAGGCAAGAAATGGTTGCCATGGTAACAAAATATTAATATTTTCCCACCAAAGGTAAGTGAAAGTTGTATGCTGTCACACCAGATTTTTTGATTGTTGAACGAGATGTAATAATTGCCTAAACTTTATATGTTATAAAAATGAAATACAGTTTGCCGAAAATTATGAATTTTTAATTAATACCAACAAAAGTTTCAACTCATAAGCCTATAACTAACTTGTTAATTAGTTGCTAATAATTTAATCTGTAAAAAGGACTCTCAATCATCTACTTTTAAAAGGTGCTAAAGTTTTAAATAGTATTTAGCCTACTAATTTCTCTAAATGTTTAATAAAATTAAGAGCGAATCGAATTGGCTACTAATCAATTGAAATAAATAATAACGAAGTCTAAATGGCCTTAGAAAGTAAGAGCAGAGTGCAAGCCTATAAGAAACGCCCACTTAGAGCAAAAAAGTACTAGGCCTATATAAGATTACTCACTTCACTTCCCTATTTGATCATACATATTATTCTTTTCATTTATAAAATTTTTATACGTACAAACAGAAATTTACAAGAAATCAATCGTGCCAAAAAAAACAAAAACTTTATCTAAAATCTCAAAACATTTCATTCAAATGAATAGGAATTAGTGTGAGCGAATGATATTATATTTTATATCATGCAATATTTATTACTGATTCTAATTAGAATAAAAAAAAATGATCAAATAAAATAAACGAGATGAATTAATTTGTTAATTTACCAAAAATGAAACCAAACTTCCTGTGTCTTATGAAGATAAAAGAAAAGTTCTCATTTTGCGAATGAACAATACACGCACCTCCTGAGAGGAGTGATGAGATCCTATCGATAACAGAGCATTTGCAAAGATGGTTCGGCATCCTCTTATCCGGCTATTGTCTTGTTTATTCATGAAACCCGTTAATAACAAAAAAAAAAAAAAAAAAAAAAAACAATCAGGAAATATTTTCATAGTTTTTTAAAATCGGATCGGATCACACAATCGTATTTTACTATATGATGATTTCTAACGGTAGAAAATAATTATTTCAATTTGAATAAGAGAGAGGAAAAAAATATTAATTAACAAAGAATGGAACGGAACGTTCCAAACATGATTAAGATGTATTTCCGGAAGATAAAAAAAAGAAAATACAAATTTCTTATTCAGAGGCCTCTTTAACGCTTATAAAATTATTGGTTATTTTATTTAAGTGGGTCAATCAGTTATTACTTGCAAATTACTTTACGAAATGGAAATTACTAGGAACAAAAGGTTCCCTTTGTCCCACCCGGTCTTTTTTTTTTAAATAATTCATTTTCAATTATTTGTTTAGTTTTCTCATGAAGAAATTTCCAATTTACTATGATAAATTATTACTAGTTTGAAATAGTTACTTTTGAAATTGTTTTACCTAATATCGTACTAAAAAATTTATTAAACCACAATTATTTAAAAAAAAAAAACAGAAAAATAAAAGAAATTTTTTATGGGATTAATTTTTACTTTCTCTTAGTCTATATATGAAATATATAGAAAGTATTGCGAACATGTCAAAAATTCGATGTCAAGAATTTGATGGATACGTATTGAAGTCCCCTAAGTCCAAAAAAGTGGGTCCCGCAAATTTGTCCGTCTGTCTGTCTGTGAACAAAATATCACAGTGACAAAAAAGCTAGTAAGTTGAAATTTCAAATTAAAATTAGGCACCTCTCCCTAGGGGTGAAAATGAGTTTTTGAATAAAATCGACCAAAAAGTACTAGTACTATTTTTGTGTCGAGATATATTTAGTTGCCGTTAGTCCCAAACCTGACCACGCGATTCATAGATAGCCCTGAGCTACGAATGCTTTCACATCAGTAAAGTGTACTTCAAACAATTTTCATGAAAAATTTCACTGATATACTTTTTAAAATAGTTGATTTATGAATTTTAATCAAAATAGTTTGAGTGAATTTTGAGAAAATCTAAAAAACTGAAAAAGTGCATCAGTAAAGTACTAGTACTCTTTGGTCGATTTTGTTCAAAAGCTTTGTGTCAGGTCCCATGGGGTGCCTAACTTAAATATAAAATTTCAACTTCTTAGCTCTTTTCGTTCTTGAGATATTTTATTCACAGACAGACCATGTCGCGAAAACCACTTTTTTGGATTCAGGGGACCTCAAAACGTGTAGGGCCTATATCTATCGAAATCTCGACATCGAATTTTTGACATGAATCCAATACTTTCTCTCTATATATATAAGCTTATATATTAACATATATAAATATAGGTAAGAGAAAGTGAAAATGGAAATTTGTACCATTTTGGGGTTCAAAGTCGGACGAAGGAGGAGGCTCAATGCAAGCGGGGGGTAATTACCCCTTTATCCCCCCCCCTTGTATCCGCCCTTGGCTCAATGTCGAATTTAAATTTCTGGAAGAATTTCTGATTACTCCATTAGTTGCTCTGCCTGATTTTTAAATATAATATATAAAGATTTCCCTTATTGTGATTGATTTGAATAGTTTTGGAGTGAATTCTGACTTTCGTATTTTTTTGAAATCCCTAGAATAACCAGACTATAATGATTTTGACTATAATGAATATTTTTATAAAATCACTATGTAATTTGAAAAACTAACATTTAATATCTTGATTAAAAAGTGTCAAACATGATTTGTTTATTAATGACATATTTATTTATTTATTTTTTTTCAGAAATCTCAGACTAAAAGATAATTATACATTATTTTTTTAACTTTAAGCTTCTTCAAATTCAAACCGAAATTTATCATTGATATAAAACAATCATGACGCCTCTATAATTATTCGATTATTAATTACAATGATTTTCGTGACTCCGGTTGTTTGCCTTGGGGCAAATTATGGTCATAAAAATTGATGGACGGTTTAAAGCGCAGATCTCTGATCTCTTTTGGTCGTAGGGTCTACTCCTCCTCAGCAATAAAATGGTAGCCTCTTATTAACTCGTTAGAGAGTGCTAATGCTCGCCCTCAGCGCCGACATTCATTAGTAGCGGAACAGGTAATGTGCCGGCACGAATGCGTGCCGCCCCGTTTATTTACTGTCTGTTTGTTGTGTCCTTTAAATGCTAAGTTTATTATCCCTAATTGATTATATGAAAGCCGTTTAAGAAGAGTGTCAAATATGACAAGAACAATTTGTTTCAGGGAATTTTAATAGAATATTTTTCAAACTCTAAAGAAATTTTTAGGGCCGGTTGCTTCACTTCTAGTCAACTAGCAAAATTATCCGACCTAGAGTAAATCATAGGAATAGTAAACAAGAACACGCTTAGTGTTTGTGTTAAAAAATGAGTTTTTTACATATAATTAAGTATAAGGAAAGTTTTTTGAAGTTTGTAACTAAAGGTTAGCGTCTCGAAAAACCGTTAGAAAACGATTCACTACCGAGTTACTCTAGACGGCAAAAGATGGCGTTAGTTTTTCCCATAGGAAAACAAGGGATTTATTCCATTTCATTTGAAAGATTCCAGCTAATTAATTAAAGGTAAAAAATTAATTATTTTTTAATACAATGATTACTAATTTAATTATCTATAAGATATAGTGCGAATTTTTTTTAAATATCTTTTATTTAATCCGAAAAAAATTTTTTTTTTTTCGAAAATCAAAAAAAGGGCTTCTATAAGTTGTAGATATTTTAAATAGCTTTAATTTAAAAAAAATTTGAGGGCGATAGCTTCAAAATTGTGGCCGCTGGAAACTCCCAAAATCTGCACCCCGAGACGCGCACCTTAATAAAGGAATTTATAAAATTTATTAAAAATTAAATTAATTTAAATAAATAATAAAAATTTAAATGATTATTTAAAGCCAACTAGAACTGAAGACCTGAAAATCATAGTCAACTAGCTTAACTCAGAAAGAGCTAGTTAATTAGAAGTGAAGCAACCGGTCCTTATATGTCTTTTCTATAAGCTATAACACTCAACAATCTCAACCCCATTCTAGGCCAATTTTCAAGTAATAGTAGTATTGTTAATCTCCAAATAAAAATTCAGGAAGCCGTAAAGTCTTCAAATTGAAAAAGAAGTTTGGGAAGCTTCAGCCTCTTCCAAGAGGTGTCCTCGATTTTTATGCTCGAGTTAATAGATATCAAATGACCACGCCTTGGCAGTTCGACGATGTCATAGATGCCACGACCACACCCTTTCTTTGGTTTATATTTCTTAATTCTGTTTAAACAAATTAATTAATTTCCAACTTTTTATCGTTGTCATGAAAATCTTTTTCCACCATTAATTTATATTTAACAGTATTATAGTATGTTGTACAGTAAGGGGTCGGCAAATTAAAAATATTCTTTTTTTGAAGCGTATCAGTAATGCTTGTAAATTTGATTTGTGTGTCTTACAGAGCTGTTTTTAGCCATCAAACCGAAACGAACAAAGAGAACGAATAAAACTGATTAAAATGGATAGTATATAAGGAAATCAATTTCTTATATAAAAAGGACTCAGAACAATTGAGGTCCTCACCTTCTAGGGTGACATTTGGCATCTAGACCGAGCAGAATTTCATCCTGTCTTTTGTGCCTGCGACACTGACCACAAAATGCCACCACTCCTCATATAGCCGACAGATGTCCAACGTAGGCACATGTCTATTATGTATAAATTTAAATATGCATTCATTCAGATATTTTTCAGCATAGTTCGATTTAGTTTATTGTGTCTCCAAGAAGCACGCAAAGGGATGAATTCGAGCCACCATTCAGTTAGTTATTTTGTAATTTTGGTATTCTTTCTTAATATTCAAACAAACAAATTTTTATAATATTTCAATTTTAAGACCAAAAAATCTGGTGTGACTGACGCACCCTTCGGTAAGAGAAAGTTGTGCATCGTGCTGGTCACACCAGATTGTTTGTGTCGAGATATATTTAGTTGGTCTTGGCATTTGTCCACGCGATGATTCATAGATGGCGCTGAGCTACGAATGCATCCACATCAGTAAAGTGTACTTCAAACAATTTCCACGAAAAATTTCACTGATATACTTTTTAAAGAGCATCAAAAAAATAGTTGATTTTTGAATTAAAAAAAAAAATCCTTGGAGCGAATTTTGAGAAAATCGAAAAAACTGAAAAAGTACATCAAGAGGGATGAGTTGATATTATAATGCAAAGAATATTTTTTTTAACAATATTTTAATAATAGCAAAACCTGGGGTGGGTGACCCAGAGGAATCAGCGTGTGGAACGTCCCCCGATAGCCATCGGAATATGTAGTCTATAAAAAATAAAAACATGGATACTCTAAAACCCCTAAATGGTCTCAGTTGCCGGAAAGGGCAAAATAAAAAAAAATTAATAATATACTATGTGTTTGTAGTCTTGTAGAGAGAGCCGAATAAAGAGAATTAATTCAAAACTGATTAAAATGGAAAGATAGTATATAAGGAAATCAATTTCTTATATAAGCCCCTTAAAACTTCCGAAATATTAAAAGAATTTTATTTTACTTTTATTCTGGCAAGACTCTCATCTGTCACTTTTACTGGATTTCTTAAGTTTTAAGATTCAAAATAAAAGGTATTTGAATTATAAGTATCCAATGTGACCTAAAATTAAAAAAAAGCTAGAAGCAAAACAAAAATGTAATAAGCTAATAAAAGAATGAGGTTTAATTAGTGAAAAAGATTTTCAAATTCTTCATCCCTTTCAAACTCTTATCAAGTACAGGATCAGCCACGACTGATATAAAAGAAATTTTTCGAAATTTTATTTTTAAGATTTGAAAAGGAAAGTTTACTCCTTTTAAAAACAATTTCATTAATGAAGTAGCTATTTATGGCGTAATACCATAAGTATCAATGGAAAAAGTACAAGTATTTTTTTTATGTATAATATATTAATGAGTTTATATTATCTGGCATGAATCTCGAAACGCAGATCTCGTTTATTGATGAAATATGGGCTACTGGACCCCTTTTGGTTGAGTGCCCTGAAGCAACTCAAGAAGAACCAACAATCTTGATCTCAAGTACGCTGAATGAAGTCTACCTGAAGCGATATGCGGCATAACGATTGAAAAAACCATGATTTACATCACGCTGACATTCGAATGTTAACCATATATGTAATTAATTCGAAATGTAAATTTTATCGAGAGAGAATGATCATTGGGAAATTCATTCATTCGACAAAGATCACTGATTCTGATCTCTCTTGGGTTTAATAATAAAAAAAAAAAAAAAAAAAACGATTGGCGTGTTTTCTGAGTCTAAGGGGTGTAATTAGCCTGGGCCTAGGGCTTCCGTGCGCAGCCATCTGAAGACATACATATATCATCTGCCTCCTCGATAGAGATACCAACTGGAAGAAGACCCTCCAAAGTGACAAATTAGAGTTCTCTAACAAAAGGCAAATTTTGTGTATAGATAAAATAAAAATTTTTCCTATGATGTACAAGAGTAAAGTGGTCTTCATAAGATTTCAATGCCAAAATGAAAATATACATTTTAAAGAGCATCTAAAAAATAATTTATTTATGAATTTTACTCAAAATTGTTGTAGCGAATTTTGAGAAAATCGAAAAAAAAAAACTCAAAAAGTACATCAGTACTCTTTGGCCGATTTTGATTAAATGCTTATTTGCACGCCTCCGGGAGGTACAGTGAGGGACAATATTAAATCCCACCCATGCGTTTTCTACTTGTGATTATTTCATTGTTTTTAAAAAAAGATTATATATTTTTTAATGGAAACTTTCAAGGTTCAAACCTAGATGATTTTCAATAAAGATTTTTATTTTTTATAAAAACAATGAAATAATCACAAGTAGAAAACGCATCGGTGGGACTTAATATTGACCCTCACTGTACCTAACTTAAATATAAAATTACAACTTCCTAGCTCAATTCCTTTAAATTGAACATAATCAAAGTAATTCAACGGTCTTTATTTATGGAAAAGCCAATGTTATTCTGTTTGTCTTGTAATTTTATCTTCGATTAAAAAAAAAATACAAAATTCAAACTTTATAATTGCCTCTGAGCAGTAGCACAGAGTGCGAACGCGATGAAATTTTATTTGACACCATTTAATTTAAAAAATAGAGCTGGGGGTCTAAATGGCCTCAGATGCAAACAAAGATCTTAAATTAAAAAAAAAATCATAATTTCATGTTCCCATAAACATCCCAGGACCCCTTTGATTCGGTACTCGAATAATTATCAAATTGTCCACAATCCGATCTTTTCTAACTACAATTAATATACAGTATAATATTTATTTATTTTCCAACCCCATTAAAATATGTATTCCTCTCAAAAAAAAATCATACAAAAATGATACAAGGTATTCAGTTTGCCCAAGGTCCTTCATCACGAAGCAAGAAGAAAAGATGAATATCAGAAAACAAACCAATATTTACCATTAAATAAAGGAAATTCCCCTGGTACAATTAACTAATTAAGTATCCGGAATACCTTAAACTCCTAAATGGTCTCAGTAATCGAAAGGGCGAAAATGAAAAATAAATAAACTAATAGAAATGTTTAATCGATATATAGGCCTACCAATGCTTATTCATTAAAATACACCCAGGCAATAGAAATAATAGCTAATTTATGTTTTTAAGCTTCATCAAATGATTTGTGTTTTTTTAATTTTAATAATATTTTAATTGAAAATTCTCGATTTGAAATTTAAACTAACTAGAGCCATTTACATTAAATTTTACACCAATTAATATTTTAAATGCATAAGAAAATTAATTTAAAGAGTAGTTCCGTTTATTTTGCAACTCATTTTGCTTGAACCACCAGGAAAAAAATTTCGACTTTGTGATTTATTAAATCGTCACATTTGTCAAACCTATCAATCTGAAACCTTTGTTTAGAAAGAGAGGGTGAGGAAAGATTAAGCCTTTATTTAAAAAGTCAACATATTTTTTTTTTTTTAAATAAATATTTGAGATGTGGACTCACCGAGGAGTTTTGTGACGGCGCCCTGTTGGCTGAGCATATGATGCGCCAGGTCATAATGGCGGAGTCCTAGACGTGACAATTCAATGAGACGTTGTTGTGATACGAGACTGGCAAGCGGATGTTGTTGGCCGGATGTAGGTGTTGTTGCTGTAGCACCGGCTGTGGTGTACGCTAATGTTGTAGCTGTTGCGGCTGTGACCGAGCTCAATGGGGCTAACGCGGCAGCCGCTGCAGCAGCAGCAGCTGCACCAGTTGATGCACTCGAAGGCGCGCTTGGAGACGCCACTAAAATAAAAAAATAAAAATTAAAATAATTCAAATAAATAGAGAGAATTTGAAGACGAAAAAAGTAAATAATATTGCTTTATTTCTTTCCCTCGTTCATCTGCTTTATGTTTCGTTTAAAGATTTTTTCTATTCGAGTTCTGCTTAACTTTAAAAAAATGAATCCATATTTAATAACAATTCTAATTTATTTTTAAGACTTTTTTTTTATTGAGAATGAATATGTAAAGGTAAACAATTTTTAACTGTGGGGGGAATTATTTTCTGGCAACTCGTTTATTTAAATTTAATGTGACAAAAGTAGATTAAAATTGAACAAGTTGTGTTTATAAAAAAAAAAAAAGATATTTTTTACTCCGTAATTAAAGAATCAAATTTACATTATATTGGTTCAAATATTGACTTAATTGGTGATGAGATGATCAATAATTCAATTTGAAAATTTACCACTTGTTCTATTTTTTCTATTCTCTTTTTTTATTTACCTTAAGTTTTTTTTTTTTTTTTTTTTTTTTTTTGTATTTACTCGTATTAAAAAAAAAAATAAATCACAACAGAAAAAAATTACTTTTCATTGATAAAATGAAAGGGTCGATCCGTCGCTGGGGAAATTTGAATAATTAAGAAAATATCTGGAGTGATTGGTCGCACAGCCCACAACTTTCTCTTACCTTTGGTAAAAAGAAAGTTATGTACTGTGCTTGTCACACCAGATATTTTGTGTCGAGATATATTTAGTTTCCGCCGATATATTAGAATTCAAGAGGTAAAATTTATAAAAATGGAAAAATATTTATATTCTATTACCCTGGCAATCATTTCTCCTATCTTTCCTATGAAGTACAAGAGTAAAACTTCAAACAATTTTGAGAGCAAAATGAGAATATACATTTGAAAGAGCATCTAAAAAATAATTTATTTTTGAATTGAATTACTTGACATCATCAGAAGTGATTACATTCTCTTGAGTTATGATGATGACAAGGAAATAGGAGATAATTTTATTTGACTCCCTAGAGTCCTATCATATCTTTATACCTGCAAGAAACACTGACATCTACATTCATATCTATATATATCAAAATGAAATGGGAAATTCTATAGAAATCCACAATTTTCAATGAATCTATTTGAAATTAAGTACACATAGAGAACATGGATCTGGGTGTATCGTAGTAATAATCTGAATCTCTTAAATATTTTGGAAAATTAAATATAATCAAATTTCTTCAATATGGGTACACAAAATCTACAAGTTGGCTTGGAAATTAGAGAAACAGTTGCTCTGAGAGTTAGCTTTCCAGGTATATGACATGGGACTGTAGAAGGAGCTACGCAGCAGTTGAAAAAAAGAAGAGAGCACGTATATGACAGACCTTTTAAACAGTCATAAAGAGACCCTTTTCTGCTGTGCCCACTTGGTACCCTCGCTTGAACTCAAGATCCTTCTTAACACTTGCATTGCAACAAGAAATATCCCAAATTAGCAATAAACTTCAAAGGGGACGCAGCCCCCGGGCTTTGCGACTAGTTACTCATAAAATATTCTGATCAACAAGTCTTCAATCAATCAAAAGAACTCTTGACCTCCAAGAATTATTTAGTAAAAGTTGAAAAATTTAAGCCTCAATTGCTTCCAATTCAGAGATCTTAAGTCCTATTTCTAATCCACGCTTCTCAAAGTTATTTAAAAAAAAAAATAATTGATTAATTACAAACATTTATTTAAATAGCCTAAATTTATAATAATAGTATTAATATAAAAAATAGAAATAAAAAAATGATGAATGATGGAGTAGCTATATATATATTTTTTTTATAAGTCTGCACGAAATGAATTAGATTCGGTGTCATTCACAGGAGCTAACCTAATTATATTTATTTGAAGAATTAAACAATTAAACAATTCAAACCCTTTTTTTTTATAGATGCATTTTTATCAAAATTTTAATGAGGGGATAATTAATTAGAGTTGGGGGAGGGGGGGAGTAGAGGAGTCTGAAGGGCGTTGCACCTGGCCTTCCTCCCTCTCCCCCACCCCACCCTCAACTTGGACGTTGTAATTAGTGCATCAGTTAATCAAGAGATAATCAAGATCAAATCGTTTTCGAGATTGAAGACTTTAATGTTGGAGTGGGTGATAGGTATCTATCTATCTATCTAAAAGAAGAGGATGCCCGCCGGGGTCGAACCTTTTTTTTCGGTGGCTTGAGATGGACCAGACCAAGAAAAAGCACCAGTTTATAAATTGAATGGACCGATTGATCAACAGCAGCCATCACGCAGGTCGTTAGGTGGCTATCCATTTCTGAGAAGCGTCTCAGGTGCCCCTGCTCGTTTTTTAGCTAATGAAACCATTTAACCATTTAATATAACGCCTCGGAAATTTTATTTATAATCAAAAGGGACTCTTGTTACAAGGCCTATCCCAAATAAACAATAAGAAAACATTCTAAAAGAAATGTTTTTGCTAAATAAATATAAAAAACAGATTATTAAGTTATAATTAAATAATTAAAAATAAAAATGCGTTAAAAAAAAAAACTTGAGAACTTGTTTATTTGATTCACATGACATGAGGCAAGGTCAGTAAAAATGGAGTAAAACGTGTAAAGATGCCTCCTGGGAGATAGACAACCACAATTGCAAATCTACCACAATTTCTTTCTCTTTTCCAATTAAAGATTTCTTCAAAGATTCTAAATTTTAGAATCATAAATGATCCCACCTGGTCGAAAAGTTAGAGGCATTGGTCAAGAAACACAGTCAGGAATAATCTTTAAAAATAGTCGTTAAAATTTAAAATAAACAAATGGGTGTTAAAAAATAATGTAAAAACAATCAGCGTTAAAAAATTCTATTCAAAATCATTTCCTTGCCTCAAATAACTATTCTGTAAACAAAAACTTTAAAGTCAAAGCGTTAACATTTAGTAATTAGTGTTAAAAATTAATGCCATGTCTAGGAGGTGCCTTTAATAGTTTAACGCCGTATTTAATGAATAAAAATGGCCTCCTTAATCTAAAAAGTAAAGTTATGATTTTGATAACTTTGAAATAAAAGCAACATGTTAACGTCGCTGTTAAAATTTTGTTTAGAGAATAGTATTTTTTAACGCTGATTGTTTTTACATCACTTTTTAACACCCATTTGTTTATTTTACATTTTAACATCTGTTTTTAGAGAATAGACCTGAGTATGAGTTTCGAAGAAAATTTATTTAAATAAATAGACCTAAATATGTCAGTATAAGTGAATATTAATTAAAAATATAATTAAATGTTATCAAGCAAATAGAAATAAAAAATTTAATTTATCGTCGATGTTTTGAGCGTTTGTTTTGATCTTCAATAAATTATTAAGTTGTCAAGTTTTAAAATTGCCCTTGACCCTTTTGGCTCAGAGGTAGAGGTAGATTCTGGTGACAAAGGTCAAGGGTTCGCATCTCGTCCGAGGTAAAAAATTTATTGGATACCAATCAATTGAAATAAATAGGGTCGGAGTCTAAATGGCCTTAGATGCCGAAAAAGAAATTAAACAAATTTAAAAAAAAAAATTTGAAATTTTAATTTATTTTAATTTAAACAAAATTAACATAAATATTAATATTATAGATAGATTTCCAATTTTTACCAATATAAATAAATATATAGGCTATGTATGGCTCCAGATGCAGAAATAAACTCGGAAAAAAATTACAACCAAAGAGGATTAATTTAATTTAAAGAAGACAGTGAAAAAGTATTAGTTATTAGTAGACTATTAATTTATTCATTATATAAAAACAAATTCTGAAGTACGCTTTGTATTAGACGCCAGGAAACTAATTCAATTTTCGTGTAGAGGAAGTTGCTATTCAGTTCCCGTAATTATTCTTCTCGAGTATATACGGTTATAAAATACTGCTAAGAAGGGCTTATGCCTCTTTCATCTACCAATATACGATAAAATTTCTTCTCAGTTTAATAAAGTTATTATAAGAGTCAGTCAAATGACCAAATGGACTTTTAGCATAAGACAATAAGTATAGTAATTAAGTTTTCAGAGTTTGGTCATTTAAATCATTGTTTTGATTATACTTGCAGTTACACTTTTTTGACGGATCTATTTACTATTGATTTACTTTCTCTTACCTATATGTATATTCAGTATATATACGTGTATGTAGAGAGAGAAAGTATTGGATTCATGTCAAAAATCCGAAGTCGAGATTTTTATGGATATACACATTTCGAGGTCCCCTGAATCCAAAAAGTGGTTTTCGCGACATGGTCTGTCTGTGGGTGTGTGAGGGGTGTGTGTGTGTGTGTGTGTATCCAATTTAAAGCATGAAGAAATTGAGCTAGGAGGTTGAAATTTTATATTTAAGTTAGGCACCCTCCTAGGGGGTGAAAATAAGTTTTCAAACAAAATTGGTCAAAAACTGCTAGTACTTTACTGATGTATTTTTTTCAGTTTTTTCGATTTTCTCAAAAACCGCTCCAACGATTTTGATTAAAATTCAAAAATGTTCTTTAAAATGTATATTCTCATTTTACCATTGAAATATTCTGAATACCACTTTACTCTTGTACTTCATTGAGAAGATAGGAAAAATGGTTGCTATGGTAACAAAATATAAATATTTTCCGATGTTTATAAATTTTACATCTGCCCTCGGGGCATGGTGTAGAGGTTAGCGTGCTGACCTCATATACCAAACGTCGCGGGTTCGGACCCCGGGCAGTCCGATGATTTTATTTAAGCCATTTGGATACCAGATGGCTTAAATAAGAATGCCTGGACCCCAATAATAGATTAATAGATAAATTAATAAATAACGGTTATCGTCAAAGTCTTGTATGGCCTAAGTTGCCGAAAAGACTGTGTGAATGTGAGAGTGAATGAGAAAAAAGTGAGAATGTTAAAAAAAAAAAAAAATTTACATCATTGGATACCAAATGGCTTAAATAAGAATGCCTGGACCCCAATAAATAAATTTATATAATAACGGTTATCGTAAAAAAGTCTTATATGGCCTGAGTTGCCGAAAGGACTGTGTGAATGTGTGTGTGTGAGTGTGAGTGTGAATGAGAAAAAAGTGTGAATGTTTAAAAAAAAAAAAAATTTACATCTTGAATTCTAATATATCGGTGGAAACTACATATATCTCGACACAAAAAAACTGGTGTGACAAGCACAGGACACAACTTTCGATTACCGAAGATAAGTTGTGTGCTGTGCGCCAGTCACACCAGATTTTTTTGAATAAAACACCAAATTCATTAATATAATATTATGAAAAGCTAGAGAATAATAATAGTAAAAATTCTTGGTTGTCGATTATCACTAATTTAAATTTTTTTACGAAGAAGTAAAATCTCTATTTTCCAAATCCTTTTTTTCTAAATTATCATGATTATATTCTTCTCTTTTTCTTTTTTAAATTAAATAATTTAAATAACAAAAAAGGATCTTTTTTTTCATGTAATTTTATGGAAATTATTTTAATGGTGAGCTCAAAATTTAGCATACTTTTTTCTATCTCTCTTTGATAATTAAATTAATTTTCTGTGTTAAAAGGGCTACTGTTCAAATCGTGATATGTTAAACAAGATGAATTCATTTTTTTTTAACTATCACTGAATCAGTGAATTTTAATGACATGTTAACAAGTTTTCTATTAAATCAACTACTGGCTAAGAAATAAAAATAATTTAATATAATTTATTTCAAGAGAAAGTATTTTTAATTAAAAATAATGAAATAATTATGAAATAAGTTTCATTCATATATTATGATATAAATTTGATATTTTGTTAAAATCTTTGAAGATTCATTGATTTTTTAGAAGCCTGAATATGATAGATAACATGCATGATATTGTCAAAAAAATTTTCTTTTAATATTCCTAGTCGAGTAGTTTGATTGTTAGATTTCAGAAATTAAATTAGTATTATCGAGTTGGCCAACCCGCGGCTCCCATTGAACAAACCGCGAGATTCCCATCACACTTTTAAAAAATATATTTATTTTATTTTTTGCATCCCAAAAAAATGACTATAGTGGATCTAAATCTAATAGGGGATATATAATTTTATATGCAAAGTTTTTATGCATTTCATGCAAGATCATTTGGGTTGACCACCCCTGATCTAGATTATAAATTATTTTTACTTTCTCTTACCTCTATATATGTTAATATATAAAGAGAGAAAGTATTGGACTCATGTCAAAAATTCGATATCGCGATTTTGATGGATATACAAGTTTTGAGGCCTCCTGAATCTAAAAAGGTAGTTTCGTCTGTATCTGTGTGGTGTGTGTGTCTGTGAACAAAATATCTCAAGAACAAAAAGAGCTAGGTGATTGAAATTTTATATTCAAGTTGGTCCGTGACCCGAAGCCTTTGGACAAAATCGGCCAAAGAGTACTAATACTTTACTGATGTACTTTTTCAGTAGTTTTTTATTAAAATTCATAAATCAATTATTTTTTAGATGCTCTTTCAAATGTATATTTTCATTTAACCCTCACAATTGTTTGAAGCACACTTTACTCTTGTACTTTATAGGAAAGATAGAAGAAATGGTTGCCTTGGTAACAAAATATAAATATTTTCCCATGTTTATAAATTTTACCTCTTATGGGTGGTTTTGATAACCTACCTACTCCAACATTAAAATAGCCTCCCTATGGGGAAATACATGGTGTTTGTCCTTCAGCATTAAAATAGCTGAAGGACAAACAGCCATAGGAGGCTATTTTAATGTTGGGGTAGGTAAGTTATCAAAACGACCCATATCGGCGAAAACTAAATATATCTCGACACAAAAAAATCTGGTGTGACAAGCACAGAACACAACCTTCGGTTACCGAAGGTAAAAGAAAATTGTGTGCTGTGTGACCAGTCACACCAGATTTTTATTTTAGCAAAATAAATTGGAATATTCATAATCCATGTATTTGACGAAAAAAATCGTCTCGAAACGCATAGAAAATATATTAATTCTAAAGGTAGTTGTTAATTGATATCCAAATTCACAAGCAAAAAAATTGAAATATTTTCTTTAAATTAGTGAAAGCTCCGAATTTAGTTGACTGAAACTTTCATATGTCCGTAAATATCGCGTTTTGATTATAATTATTAAAAAATAATAAATAAATAATTTTCCTATAATATGGATAAAGATATTAAAAAAAAATTAAGGCCAGACGCAGCGCAGCAGAGTTCCGCACTGCCCCACACGTGTTGAACTGATACAGAAACAGTGTGGCACTTTTTGTTGTGTTTGGAGCGGGGGTGGGGGGTGGAGGGAGGATATCTATACCCTTTATCAAAATGTAAGATAAAACGGCGCTTCAATGCTTGTGTAAATGTGCGACATATCTTTTTTCTCGTCTTGAGTGGCACAGCTCAATGTACACTTTAGCTAATAAATTGTCCTTTCTGGTGTGACTAGTCGCACATCACACAATTTTCTCTTAACTTCGGTACTCGAGAGTTGTATTCTGTGGTTGTTACACCAAATTTTTTCTCCCGACATATATTTAGTTCCCTACAGTACGGAACATTAGAATTCAAGATGTAAAATTTAAAATACAGAATTTTGTTACCGCTCCTATCTTTCCTATGATGTACCGTACAAGAGTAAAGTGGTCTTCATAAGATTTCAATGCCAGAATGAGAATATACATTTTAAAGAGAATCTAAAAAAATAATTGATTTGAATTTTAATCAAAATTGTTGTAGCGAATTTTGAGAAAATCGAAAAAAAAAACTGAAAAAGTACATCAGTAGCTACTCTTTGGCCGATTTTGATTAAAAGCTTATTTTCACGACGCCGGAAGGTACAGTGAGGGACAATATTAAGTCCCACCTTTTTCTACTTGTGATTATTTCATTGTTTTTAAAAAAAAGATTATATATTTTTTAATGGAAACTTTCAAGGTTCAAACCTAGATAATTTTCAAAAAAAACGTAATTCGTTTGGAAACTATTTATTCTATCTTTCCTATTAAGTACAAGAGTAAAGGGTGCTTCAGGCAATTTTGAGAGCAAAATGAGAATATACATTTTAAAGGTCATCTAAAAAATAATTGAATTTTAATCAAAATCGTTGGTGCGAAATCGAAAAGATTGAAAAAGTGCATCAGTAAAGTACTAGTACTTTTTAACAGATTTTATTCAAAAGCTTATTTTCACGCATCAGGGCTTAAATATAAAATTTCAACCTTGTAGCTCATTTTCTTCATACTTTATTTTGGTTTCAGACAGACAGACCATTTTACGGGACCTATTTTTTTGGACCTCAAAATGTGTATTTTCATCAAAATTTCTACATCGAATTTTCGACATGAATCCTATCTATACTTTCTCTATATATAGACCTATATATTAATATATTATATTAATTTCTTTCAAACGGCCTGTATTATAAAAATACAATTATTTCTTGAAGGTTATTAATCGCATGTTTTTGTAATTTGTATACATAGCTAGACAAAAACAAAAATTATCAAAAAAAAAAAAAAATATTTGAATATAATAATTATTTACATATACAGTTTGGAGATATTTCTATTTTTGTTTTAATTAACAAACAATTTTCAATGACTGCATACGTAGTCAATTTTCTTAGAAGTATTTTAAAATCATAGAGTGTATGTAATAATTACGTTAATTTATTTTTTTTTTTAATTAGTTTGCCAATCACTTAAATTACTTTGAAATTTTAAGCACAATGAATTTTCTTTTTTTTTCTTCATTTAAATTAATATACTTATTCAATTTTAGTTAGCATAAAGAAGTGAAAATTATTAAATTAAGCTTTCAAAAAAAAAAAAAAAAAAAGAATGGAAAAAGTAATTAAGAAATGATTTCTTTTATTAAAATTGAATCATTTAAAAATGAATGTAATAAGTAATTTCAATAGTATTCGTGGCAAAATTAGAACTAAGGTTGAGTAGAAATTTTGAGAATTGAATTCAACACTTAATTTTGGAATTATTAAATTTTGACAGCTAAGTTTAAAAAAATATTTGTCTGTGTATGTGTGTGCCACGTGTTTGTCTGCAATTGTGAGTAAATTATTTTTTCACATGAACATAGTGGAGGTATTTTTATTGGAATTCTAATTTGATCCTTCGATTTTCAAGGTATGCTATTCCTCTCTCTCTCTCTCTCTCTCTCTTCTCTCTCTCTCTCTCTCTTATCTTATCTTTTCCAATTCCCTGAAATTCCAAAAAATTAGAAAAATTTGGGGTTTTTTTTTTATTTATTATATATACCAGGGGTGTCGACGTTTGGTGATACTTAGAGCTGTATTGCAAAATTGAAAATTTCTAAGGTCCCCGGGCTTGGCGTAGTTGGTAGCGCGTCTGCCTTGTATACCAAGGGTCGGGGGTTCGGATCCCAGGAAATTCGATGATTTTATTTAACCCATTTGGTTACCAAATGGCACCGGTAATAAGTATTTTCAGGAAGGTGCGGAGTAATGTTTTGATGAGAATCAATCTCGTGGTATTTGTCGGGGTGGTTCAGGATGTTGTTGGTTCAGAGGGAGGATCGCGGTTTGGATTGACTGAGGATCATTATAATAGTGACTTAGTCTGATCTGCCATATAGTCTCGTTAGTAAAATTGATTAGGCCTATATCTTTGTAAAAATGTTTAAAAGCCTATTAATAAATTTAAGCATATATACAAGTTATTGTTTAAAGTTTATATGGCCTTCCTAGTATGGGCGTAGCCAGGAGGAGGCAAGGGGGGCCATTGCCCCTCTCCCCTGGCTTGTCCTAAAAATTAAAAAAAAAAAAACAAACAAATATATTTTTTTCCCATGGGTAATTTTTTTTAACGTCCCAGTCCACTACATTAATTTAATTTTTTTTATCTAAATAAATAATTAATAATCTATGTATATATTAATTGCAAACCCCCCTCTCGCCCTAACGAGGGGTTGGCCCCCTCCTAACAAGATGTCTGGCTACGTCCATGCTCCCTAGTGCCATATTTCTAAATAGGGTAAAAAGCCTAGAGGGGCAAAAATTTTAATGGGGTGGCAGTTTGGCACTTTTTTCAAAAGTTAAAATGAAGTATTTCAGACTTTAATTTATAAATAAATAAGTAATATAAATAGAAAGAAATTTTTTTTAAATTTATTTTATAATTTTAAATAAGAATATTCTCATAAAACAAAAATAATTTTTTTTTCTAAAGTGTTAATGAATTTTGATTTGATGGATATTTGTGTCACCAGGGATTGGTCACGATACCCTCCCTCACTCTCCGAGACGTGTGTCTGTTCTTTGTTCCATTAAGTGTAAATTGAATCTCGCAGGTTTCGGTCTCGGGACATTCAGGTGTGAAATCCGTTGGTTCCGGGCGGCGCTGCAGCCTCCCAGAGGACCTTCGAGCCTCGTTAACAACCTAGGCATTTGTTCTCTCTAAAATGAGCCTTATTTAGACCCGGTGGTCTTTCAATCTATCAAAAACAGGTAACATTTTTCTATCAACTAAATATTTATTTTATTAAATGATTAATTCGATTTTTTATTCAAAAAATTGTTCAACAAAATCATGGCCTTGATGGGGTTTGGACAATCTTATCAATAACATTAATTTCACTTAAGGGGGCTCGGTGAAGATCCGTGTTCAAATCCTGGGCTTGCCGGATTTTTTCATTAAATAAAAATATATATTTAATGTAAACAAATCCTCAATCAGACACAGGATTGGATTATTAGATCTCACCACAATAGCCCCAGGCTACTCTACGAGGAGAGGGAGTTGCTGTGGCATCCCGTCCTCTGGAAGGGACGTGAAAAAGTTTCCCTCTCAGTGATGCATTCTTCGAAAGGAGTAGGCTACACGCCGGTGCTGAGAGAGTTCCTCAAAACTAGGACATCCTACCCCGGATAGAAGAGGTTGGATAAAAGGAACCGGGGGAACCAGAAATAAGGATTAGCACATTAGCTAGAAATGAAAGCAGGAGGAGGAGTTAGAGATAGGAAATAATGTAACTTCACGGGGTGCCGGTAGATGGCTACGGCCAGAGCCCGGTTGGATTTGAGGTGTGTGTCTTCGTGCACGAAAGCACCTCGGGTAAATAAACGGGGATCCCGATAGGAATTTCAAATATTAATAATAATAATAATAATAATTAATTTCACTTCTATTTTCACATATACGACATTGTACATCCCTATAGGTCAAAAATATAGAGGTGAATTCATCATATTTTTATCGAACAGTAGCGAACCTAGAACTTTTGCCGCCTGGGGCGGTCTCCTATTTGCCGCCCTTTCTAAGTCAAGTAAATGGTGGTTTTTATAAATAAATAAACCAAAATTTTTACATAAATATTCAATATCATAGTAAGAATAATAAACTTATGAAATGAACAAGTTTTTTACAACTATAACTAAATATAATAAAGGTGCGGACCAAACCCACCGCCCCTTCCCCTATATACGCCACTGGTTTCGGATTAGTTAGCCACTTTTTGGATAAAATCTCCATATTTAAGAATAATTTCATGTGATTTTTAAAATAATATGAGAATTTTCGGGTATTTATTTATTAAATTTTTTTTAGCGGAAACTCGAAAGAAGATCATTTTCACAAAGACACAGCAGCGTGCTTGCACGCGAGCAAGTAAGCTGTTAAATTAATTCAATTTAAAAAAAATAATTAGTATTATTTATATAAATACCTCTCACTAATAACGCTTTTTTCTAAGAAAATTCTTTATATAGTCAGCTTGTGAGTTACAATTATTATTTTTTTCTTTTAATTTTTCCTTCTCTTCTTATTATATTATATCTCTCTCTCCAACTCCAAAAAGGTGGCAGTGAAAATTATTCCATCCAATTTGGATGAATAAAAATTAGGTTTCGGTGTCGCGTGCAAGTCAATCTTTGTGTGAGTGTGTGTCTGTGTGTGTGTGTATGTGCATATGTTTGTTGTAAATTCAGATTCCTGGGTAATTTAAAGGCTTGAGTATGTGAAACGCACGCGTATGCATGCTGCCGATTCAATTAAATCCAATTATGCTTGATTATAATGAGCGACCATGCGGGGGAAGTCCTAAGGTCCCTGGCCCTCCTAAGGATAATAACTCTATCTGAGCATTGCATGGGAACAAATGAAAATAAAACAAAGATTGGCTAAGATGCAATAGCAAAAACTAAAGTAGCAATGTTTTGAAAATTTAGGAGTCGATTTAGAAGTCGAAAAAATAAAAAAAATCTGGTGTGACCGTCGCACAGCACACAAATTTCTCTTATCTTCAATAATCGAAAGTTGTGTTCTGTGCTTGTCACACCAGATTTTTCGTGCAGACATATATTTAGTCTCCGCCGCTATATTAGAATTCAAGATGTAAATTTTTTTTTATTTATTATCGGCTGTGACAGAAGCCATCCAGCAGATGTAAAATTTATTAGTATGGGAAAATATTTATATTTTGTTACCATGGCAACCATCCTTCCTATGTAGTACAAGAGTAAAGTGGTCTTCAAGAAGATTTCAATGGCAAAATAAGAATATACATTTTAAAGAGCATAAAAAATAATTGATTTTGAATTTTAATCAAAATCGTTGGAGTGAATTTTGAGAAAATAGGAAAAAACTGAAAAACTACATCAGTAAAGTACTAGTACTCTTTGGCCGATTTTGTTTAAAAGCTTATTTTCACGCCTCAGGTGGGCGTCTAACTTAAATATAAAATTTCAACCTCTTAGTTCAATTCCTTCATGCTTTAAATTGAACCCAGACACACAGACAGACCATGTTGAGAAAACCACTTTTTTGGATTCAGGGGACCTCAAAACGTGTATTTCCATCAAAATCTCAACATCGAATTTTGAATGATCATATAAAATTCAGAAAATAGGTTTGAAATCTAAAGGAAAAATTTTACTAAAAAGATTTTAAAACATTTGAATTGAATTCAGTGAAAATCTATATTCACAGACTCAAATTTGACTTTTTGTCCCCATAACAGCACATATCTATTCAAATTAATTGCTAATGAATTTAATTAATTTTATTGTTTAAGTCTAACAGATGATTAATTCAAATGAGACTTTAACATTTGCAAGGACGTTTTAATTTCATTTCAAATGTTATTTTCATATTAAATTTTATCTGCATATATTGAATATTGGAGAGGGCGAGTGGGGAAGAAGGCCAATGGCCCAAAATGGAGATATTCAACACGGCATGTCCCCGCCTTTGATTAATTCTCTCTCTCTTGCATGTACTCTATCTCAGGGGGAGATCAGCCCTTCTAACCCTCTCTCTCTCTCACTCTTTCACTCCCTCATGGGCTTTTTCATTCTCTCTCTCTTTCATTCTTCCGCCCTTTTAAGTGATAATTGGCAACGACTCCCATTGGAGCCCTTCCCGGAAGCCGCCATTTCAATGCTTGCACTCCTAACTGTAATGTAAGGCTCTAATGATAGGCAAATAATAGATCTGAAACGAATTGATAAAATAAATTGATTTGGAAATTTTGTTATGTAAGTTTAAAATAACTATGATGATGGTAATTATGAGGGATTAGCATGCAGGCAATTTACCAGGCGCTGATATGTAAAAATATTAAATTATATATGCTTTTTAGAATAGGTGCTTATATAAGAGTTACATAGAGATAAATTGACTATCTGACTAACATCTAGCAATAATGAATTAAATAAAAAAAATAAAAAACTCAATTTTCAGATTTTATTTTGCCATATAAAATATATGATTACGTGATTTTAATATAATAGAATCCCGTACAGGTCCGGCGGTTTGGTACGAATTATCGCGAATACCAATTATCGGAAGTACAAGATTAAAAAAGTAAAAATTTATTAATGCAAACACAGAATTTTGATGATCTGTGGTCACAACGAGGGACTAAAGAACTTTTGAGGGAATTGTAGAAAGGGAAGGATTAATGGAGAAACCCCCTCTCCTTTCCCTTTTTTAAAATAGTAAGAATTAAGGTGGTTTTTTTGTTGGGAGTTATTTTTTTTTCTCCCCCCCCAGAGATAAGAGTGGAGGGTTTTTGTTTTTTTTTTTTTTTTCTCCCCCCCCCCCCCCCCCCCCCCCTTCCCCCCCGTCTCCCCCCCCCTTCCCTTTTTTCCCTTTTTCTTTGTTTTTTTTTTTTTTTTTTTTTTTTTTTTTTTTTTTTTTTTTTTTTTTTTTTTTTTTTTTTGGATTTGTTTTATATATTAAAATTTAAAAATAATAAATTTTATTTTTTTTTTTTTTTTTTTTTTTTTTTTTTTTTTTTTTTTTTTTTTCCTCAAAATTCGCTTAAAGGATTTTGATTAAAATTCATAAATCAATTATTTTTTAGATGCTCTTTAAAATATATATTATCATTTCATCCTCAAAATTGAAGCACACCATACTTTTGTACTTCACAAGAAAGAGACGAATTTGTTAACAAAATATAGGCCTAAATATTTTTCTGTTTAGACCCTAGTCAAAACATGAATTCTCATTTAAACCTCAAAATCTTTAGTGAGGTTCTCGAGGGTCAGTTTAATTTTTAGGAGATTGGATTCAACATAGAAAGTAATCCCAGTTTGTACCTCAAAATCCTACTTACGGACGGTTTTACAACTTTGAGGTTTAAATCAAAACTACAGAATCTACAATTGGCCCTCAAAAACTTCAATCCATTTAGAAATTATTCTATACTGGTTTGAACCTCAAAAACCTCAAATGAAAGTTTCGAGGTTAGAGTTAGGACTTCAAATCAGTCGGTAATTCATATTTAAACCAAGGGCGGATACAAGGGGGGGGGGGGTAAAGAGGTAAATACCCCCCCCTGAGATTTAAAAAAATACCTTTTTTTTCCAAAAAAAAATTACTTTTAATGTAAAATTTTCAAAATTAATACTTAAAAATTTGATTTGTATTTATATTCTGGCAAACAAGTACAGAATGCGCCTTTAAATTACCGAAATTAAGAAAAAATAGTGTGCTGTGCGACAGTCACACCATATTACCCCCCCCGAGAAACACCTCTGGATACACCCTTGATTTAAACCTCATAGTCTTCAATGAGGGTTTTGAGTGTTAAAGTAGAATTTTTTTTGACTCGGGTAAATTTACATTTTGAATTCTAATCGGGAGTTACTAAATATATGTCTAAATATCTTGAAAAATTGTACAATCCCACATTTATTCGTAAATATATGTCAACACAAAAAATCTGCTGAGCGACCAGTCATAACAGAATTTTATTATCCTGAATTTTTTTAATTAGCTGGGTTTCTTTTAATTTTCTTGTAATTTTAAAATGAAGAAATCGCAATGCTTGAATTTTTTACTATTATAATTTTTTTAGAATAATAATTATAATGTAAAATTTATTTAATTTGAAGTAGGCCTACTATCCAATTCTAGAGGTGAGGATCTTTGGATTAAATCCCATTCCTTACTACTGTAGAATTGTATTAAATATTTAGACCCGAACGCAGGGAATGCGATAGTGATTCTAGGGATGGAGGGAGGATCCTCAAAATATTAAACCCTCCCCATTAACGACGTCAGGATCCGCTAGTTTTAAGTAATTTCTAAATGAAATAAATAAATTACAGAGTTGAAGATAACGAATTCAACTTTTAAACTAACCAATTAAAAATAAAAAAAAACCGATGATTATATAAATAAATATAATTTGTCTAGTAAATAAGTGAACTCGTTTGCGGAAAGCAAAAAGAGGCGAGGCGCCATTGGCTAGTAATGGAGGTAGCCATCACTATTTCGCCTCAAAAGAATGGCTGGTGTATGTGTGTAATTAAAATAATTTGCCTCCTCAACTAACTACTCAAGTTTGTCATTATATACAATAATTCCTGACATAATTATGTTATTGACTAGCCATTAGAGAAGTTTTTGCGGTCAATTCGTTGCGTGTGTTTAAAGAGGAGAGAAGAATCTCAAAAAAAAATTCAAAAATTACACAAGTAATTGAAATTTTCCATTAAACAAGGACGAAACAATAAGACGTAATTTTTAACAATAGAGTAAAATAATAAATAAGACCAAGTGTGAAGAGAGAGTATTTATTTTGGTTAACGAAGTTAGTGTTTTTTTTTTTTTTTTTTCTAAATAAAAAATTTTAAATTTTGATGAGCTCTAGGTCTACAGATATTATTATTACCAACTTTTTAACGGGTTCAACATTTTTTCTAAATTATTATCTGAGAAATATTCCTTGCATCAATTTAAGAGAGAATAACCGTTTTTTTTTTTTTTTTTTCTTAAGTAAATTATGCAAAATCAATGAAATGAAGAAAATATTATTCCTCTGCCTTAAACCAAAAGATGAAAGGTCATTCATATTCTGAATCCCCCCCCCCCAATTTATATTGTAACTTTTTCTTACAACCGGGCCGGATGGGGGGGGGGATCTAGGGGGGGGGGGGGAAAATTTTTTTTTTTATTCATATATCCGAATTAAAAGGAAGACTGAGCTGCTTAGACTTTACTAAATAATAAATATTAATTTTAAAATATAAAATAAATATATAAAAAATGTTGCTTGCACAAGCATGCTTGTGATGCCGAAGGGAATTTGAGCATCCTTGTACAAAAAGATTGCTCATACATGCTTGTCAAGTTTGCAGTTACGTATGTAGCCTTTACAGTTAGAATAAACTATTATTATAATGATTTGCAAAAAGATTTATATTTTTTGACAAATTTGAGCAAATATTAATACTAAAGTAGAGCAAATACTCTAGTAGGATTAGTTAGTAATTATCATAAGGTAATTGAGCTGATATTTTTTCTAAAATTAATATGTTTAAAAGTTTTATGGTTTTTTTTTTTCTTTTTAATCTACGTACAACTAATTTCTCACAATAAACGTCTAATAAAATATGAATGGCTATTGCGATAGTAGCTCTAATTGTTGTTTAATTTGAAATTTAAATTTAGACAAATTTGAATTACAAATTTAAAATCTTATTGCAATTTTTACAAATAATTCATTAGATGAATTATCAGAACAGAGTTTATTATTTTAATAGATAGAAAACTGAGATTTCTAATTTTATTTATTTTAAAATTAAGAAAAAGAGAAGAGCCACTAGGATTACAGTAGATCTGACGTTCTGTTACAAATAATTGATTTTTTTTTTGTATATATGGACTTTTTGATATGATTGATTTAAATTTCTATTTTCTAGACAACGATAGAACTAACTTTATCCACTTTAATAATTCATTATTTTTTTAATGATTTTTTTAAACAAATTTTTTCTGTCTCTTAACAACGGTATGTGAGGAAGTAATAAACAAATGATGTAATTTAGTTAATTTATCAGCTACAAGTTCACTTAATTTTATTGAAATGTGTATGTATGTATTATATATTATTTTCTACAACACGCAAAGCAAACAGCTTTTAATTTTTTTTTCCCTTTCCAAACAACAAATTTTTTATTTGAAAAATACAATAATTAAAAAAAAAAAATAGAATAGTTGAGAGGTAATCTCTAGCTTAGAAGAATTAAGGCGCTAATGAAAAATCGAAAGTGAAACTGCCGTGCCTTGAAAGTGCTAAGTACCTCGCAAGGTATCGAAGTTGGGCCAAGGGTCGCGTGGCTTAAGGGCTCATGGCCAGAATGGGTCAGTGTTCGTTAAACATATGACACGCTAGGAAGTATGTAACCACCTATGTATTGAGTATAAAATACTAGAGGGTAGGGGGATTGTAGTCTAGACTAGAGAGGATAAAAAAGGGCAAGTAGGAAGTGTGAAGAAATAACTGATTAAATAAGGAAGAGAATTGGAAATTAGATGAACGACTTGAGAAGAGTTGAGACTCGAATGCCCGTTTGCACCAACACATCTTACAATTGTTAGATTTTAAGTTCGTCTTACATCTTACAAATTAGGAAATCGGCTCTTAAGATCCTCTATTTGTGCCTCCATAAATAATAACAATAAGAAATATTTATTTCAAAAAAATATATATTCTATATATTAATATAAACTCAACTGAATGCCACATATCGCTTTTTAGGTTATGGAAGGCTCTAGGGTAGCTTAAGATCTAAGATGTTTTGGTGCAAATGGGCATAACTAAATTATTCTCATTATAAAGAAAACATACTTTCAACCTTACACTATTCAAATTCGTTTTGAAATTAATAAATAAAGACATTTATAATATCATGGTGGTTTATTTTAGTTAGTAATGAAGAATAGGACTACATAAAATTACATTTTATCCATGATTTCTGCAGGTGAACTATTTGCTTTAGTTTTTCAAAATTAACGACGGCTGAAGAAATATTATCAAAAACGTTGTGATTTTTGTAGTTAATTTGTATTAATTTCCAAATAATATAAAACAGGATTAATGTCAAAAAAATGACTTTTATTACTAATGGCAACCAGAGCAATTTTTTAATTGGTCAGAAGGCGGTGTGAGAGTAAAAGAATTTAAAGTTATTTTAAAAATTAAAGATCTCTGATAGTATTTACAAATTTACCAACCCCGGAAGGATGTTAGGTGGATGGCCTCAAATGGCCAACGGGATTTGAACTCCGGCATCAGTCAGTGCGTGGCAGATTAAATTTACTATTTTATTTACAAGAGGCGAGAACTCTTTCACTGTGCTACGGCCCAGGGGCTGATACAAATTATTATAGCTATAATTTTTATAGATATCCTAAAGCAACAACACCTAGAGGATCCCATCTGCTAAGAACATGAATGGCAATCCTAAGTTACCCGATTTCTTTTACTATCTATATATAAGTATATCAGTCTGTCTAAACAACAGGAGAATGGGCAGGAGCAGCCAAAAATAAAAAGCCTCCGCATAAAAAAGCATTCACAATCTAATGAGTCGTTTCGTGATAATTTTATTGTCTCATTTTCAGTCCTTCAAAATTCTTAATGACCCGAAGTTGGCAATAAGGGCATAATACATAAATATGCATGTATTGTATCCATATGACCATCTCTGGGACACTCATTTTTTTAATTTTTTTTTTTTTTTTTAATTTTTATTTAAGGTCTTTTTCGGCATCGAGGGTCATTTAGACCCCGTATCTATTTATAGGTAGCCTAATCCAATTGAAATAAATTTTTGTCGCATGAGAGGGGATGCGAACCCCCCAATGTTACCAGAAGCTAATGCTCTAGCCCTGAGTCACAGGCCAAAGGTACAGTGAGCGACAATATCAAGTCCAACCCATGCATTTTCTTCTTGTGATTATTTCTTTGTTTTTATAAAAGAAAATGAAAATCTTTATTGGAAATTTTCTAAGTTTGAACCATGAAAGTTTCCATTAAAAAATATATAATCTTTTTACTTTCTCGTATAGAGAAAGTTATGTAATCGTAAAAAAATTCGACTTCGAGATTTTGATGTTTCTCCACGTTTTAGACCTCCCTGAGTCCAAAAAAAACATTTTTGGCATTATGTCTGTGTGTGTGTGTGTGTGTGTGTGTGTGTGTGTGTGTGTGTGTGTGTGTGTGTGTGTGTGTGTGTGTGTGTGTGTGTGTGTGTGTGTGTGTGTGTGTGGGTGTGTGTGTGTGTGTGTGTGTGTGTGTGTGTGTGTGTGTGTGTGTGTGTGTGTGTGTGTGTGTGTGTGTGTGTGTGTGTGTGTGTGTGTGTGTGTGTGTGTGTGTGTGTGTGTGTGTGTGTGTGTGTGTGTGTGTGTGTGTGTGTGTGTGTGTGTGTGTGTGTGTGTGTGTGTGTGTGTGTGTGTGTGTGTGTGTGTGTGTGTGTGTGTGTGTGTGTGTGTGTGTGTGTGTGTGTGTGTGTGTGTGTGTGTGTGTGTGTGTGTGTGTGTGTGTGTGTGTGTGTGTGTGTGTGTGTGTGTGTGTGTGTGTGTGTGTGTGTGTGTGTGTGTGTGTGTGTGTGTGTGTGTGTGTGTGTGTGTGTGTGTGTGTGTGTGTGTGTGTGTGTAAACACGATTGCATAAAAACCAAAGCAGCTAGATGGATGAAATTTGGTATATGCTCCTTACACTAAAATTGTAGATTTCTATCAACTTTTGGAGTAAATACGTCACTTGGAAGTAGTACTTTACTTAAAAAGTTTTTTCAAAAATTTTGAAATTTTCAATTTTTTTGTTATATTATGATAAAATACTCTATTTTAAAAGTTTTTATTCTTTGACATTTTTTCGAAAACTGAATAGTTTTTGAAATAATCAAAAAGAAGAAATAGAAAATTTTCGTTAATATTGATAAAAAATCAAAACAAAATCATACAGGTGTCATTAAAAAAAGGGCAAATATAAACAAATTCATTTGTTTCACAAATTCATTTGTTTATATTTGCCCTTTTTTTAATGACACCTGTATGATTTTGTTTTGATTTTTTTATCAAAATTAACGAAAATTTTCTATTTCTTCTTTGATTATTTCAAAAACTATTCAGTTTTCGAAAAAATGTCAAAGAATAAAAACTTTTTAAAATAGAGTATTTTATCATAATATAACAAAAAAATTGAAAATTTCAAAATTTTGAAAAAACTTTTTAAGTAAAGTACTACTTCCAAATGACGTATTTAGTCCAAAAGTTGATAGAAATCTACAATTTTAGTGTAAGGAGCATATACCAAATTTCATCCATCTAGCTGCTTTGGTTTTTATGTAATCGTGTTTACACACACACCCAGACGTAATTCCAAAAGAATATACGAGAAAGTCTCGGGGAAGTCAATCCCCATATTTTTTTTTAAACAATGAAAATTCACAAGTAGAAAACACATGAGTGGGACTTAATATTGTCACTCACTGTACATTATCAATTATTTTAAGCACTGAAGATGGGACAATAAAGTTAACCCGAAACGTCTCGTTGGATTGTAAAAATCACAAGATTTTTATTTCTGTCTGTTCCTGTTCCTTCTTCTGATATAAGCTTATAAACAAATAACCACCGACTTCATTAATTTATCAGTCAGTATTCATCACTTCAAATCAAGTATCAGAACATGGGACAGAGCAACTTGTTCCTCTAATTTAAATACAGACCCCAAATCATAAGAAAGGGAAACAAATGTTATCTCATGTTAATCCCTCATTCAACATTAGAACTTTTTCGGGGGCCGTATTTAAAAGTCTCTTTATTTAAATATATTGTTAATTGAATTTAATTCTCTGTATAAATCATAATGTTTCAACTAAAGCCAACGGTTACCAGTTTAAAATTAATGAATTCTTTAATATATAGACTTTTACAAATCAATGGATTCGATTAGGTATTATGTATTTGATTGAAGAGAGAAATCAAAAAAAAATTTTTAATAAATTTATAGGTATAATATTTCAATCATCAATTAAAATGAAATATAGCAAAAAGATGTCGTATTTTACCTGGGGAGCAGTGGAGATGGGAGCTGGCGGAGGTAGTGGCTGGTGGCTGATGTGTAGGCGAGGGGTTGGTTTCAGCCATAGCGCCCCAGAGCGCTGAGTGCCTTGCTGTGCCCCCGCAGCCACTTGCCTTGAGCTCGGCTTTGCCTCCGAACGCAAGTTCGTCAACGGAGATCAGCATCGTGCTGGCCGCAGGGTGCAGCCGTGCATCGCCTGGGGAACACCACCAAGCGGCTCGCCTCACCTGCACAATATCAGTAAATAAAAATTAATTTAAATTGATATTCTAATGGGACGTCACCAAAATCCAATCTACACCGAAATTTAAAGAGAGCTATTTATTTATTTATTTGAAGTTTTTAAAATTTGTTGAAATTCTCTCGAAAGTGAGAACAGATTTTGACATTTTTTTTTTAATTTGCCCTCTGGGCTGCTGAGGCCTATTAGGGTAAATTATGTTATACCGATGGCTACTTGGGGACATTCAACAGGCTGATCCCAGGGGTCCCCAACCCGAAGTTTCGCCGAGCTTAAGCGGAACGATTGTGATGACTCTTGTTATCCCGGACCCCCGGGAAATTTTTTTCATTCTTTTATGAATATATATATAGAAATATAGTGGGCAAGCAAGGACAGATACAAGGGAGGGTAAAGGAGGTAATTACCATCATTCCCCTCCCCGAAATTTAAGAAAAATATTATTTTTGAAAATTTATTTATAATATAAAATTTTGAAAATTAATACTTAAAAATTTGATTTGTATATATATTTTTACTTTCTCTTACCGAAAGTAAGAGAAAAGTTTGTAAGATGTGCGACCAGTCACACCAGGCACCCCCAGAAAACTTCTCTGGATCCCCACACCTTGTGGGGAAAATAATATTTTTATAGACTTAATTAAGTGAAATAAGTATAGTGTATTTTTAAGTTCATGTAGATACTAATAGCAGGCAGGTCTATGTATTTTATTTTTTTTACTTTCTCTTAGCCTATATATGAAATATATAGGAGAGAAAGTATTGCGATCATGTCAAAAATTCGATGTCGAGATTTTGATGGATATACATGTTTTGAGGTCCCCTGAGTCCAAAAAAGTGGGTCCCGCAATTGGTCGGGTGTGTGTCTGTGTGTCTGTGTGTGTGGAACCATTTTTTTTAGCATGAAGGAGTTGAGCTAGCGGATTGAAATTTTATATTTAACTTAGGTACCTTTGAAGAATCTCAAAATAAGCTTTTGAACAAAATCGGCCAAAAAGTACTAGTACTTTACTGATGTACTTTTTCAGTTTTTTCGATTTTCTCAAAATTCCCTCCAAGGATTTTTTTAAAATTCATAAATGAACTATTTTTTAGATGCTCTTTAAAATGTATATTCTCATTTTGCCGTTGAAATCTTCTGAAGACCACTTTACTCTTGTTCTTCATAGGAAAGATAGAAATGGTTGCCATGGTAACGGAATTTAAATCTTTTTCTTTTTATTAGATTAAAAAAAGTAAAAAATCAATTATTATTTAAATTCCCATTTTTTTTTTTTTAATTTTTTTTGTGTCTTTAATTGTTTCAAAGATTAAAACATATATGTCTCTCTCTCTCTCTCTCTCACTTGCAAACATTATCGTCTCTCTCTACTCTTTTTAAATTCCCTTTCCACCTTATCTTCGCATAGGAACAATGTTAATTTCCTATAGGGATTTGTATGTTAATTTCGATTCAAGGGGGTCCCCTTTAGAACTTTTTAGGCATTTAAAATTTTTTTTCCAATTCTTATGAAATTTTGTATTTATTTACGATTCTATATTGTGTATAAAATGTCCAAATATGAGATTAAAATTTTTGAAAAATAACCATAGTTTATTTGAAGCAGTCAACATTTAAAATGCAAGTTTGAAACTAAGGTGCTATCGGAAACTAAATATATCTCGACACAAAAATCTGGTGTGACCAGCACAGTGCGCAACTTTCTCTTACCGAAGGGTAAGAGAAAGTTGTGTGCTGTGCGCCAGTCACACCAGATTTTTATTTTTGTGTTTGTAATTATTTTTTTTTTTTTTATTTCTCTAAATATACAGCCAGTTCTCATTTACATACATGTTAAAAGACTGACTAAAGGTCGGGAGAAATTTTTTTTATTGTCCCGTGGGTGTTTCAAGTTTGAAGCGCTCAGCTATAAAAGTCCCATATACTAGAAAATATCTAAATTGCAATCTTGTAATGTTGCTTATATTAGATTTTTGAATTTTTTCTGAAATATATAAACTAGTAGAAATTTATTTTAAGTAGCCTATATATTTAAATTTTAATACTAAAGAATTTCATTAATTAATTGATAAATAGGAAGAGATGCCCTTAGATGAAAAAGAACTTAAACAAAAATAATCAATTGAGTTAAACGCTGATGTGGCTCTAAAAACTCTATCAATATATAAAAGAATATAGTCTACAATTATTTATTTATCGAGGACATTAAATAAAAAAATTCACAATAGAATATATGATAGTTTTTTCAATATCTCACCTGTTGAATAAATACTTAATTAAATTTCTTTTTTTAGTATAAGTCAGGTCGTTTTAGTAATTCTAGATACATAAACAGGGGTGGAAAGAATCCTAAATCCTCTCTCTTCTTTTAGGAAATAAAGCATTGTTTGATTCATAGGGGAGGAAAGGGAAAGTGCATCATTTGACTTTTTCCGTAATTATTATATAAACTTGGGATAAAATTTCTGAAATTCCAAAAACTGTCCAATAATTTCGTCGATTTTAATTTTTTTTTTTTTTTTTCAATGTTTTTTTTCCTCAGTCGAAATTATTTGTGCTGAATCTATTTTTGAGGATTTTTGATAAAGAATTTTTTTTTTTTTTAATTTTTCTCTTTCGGAATCAATACCATCAATTTATAGATGGTAGATAGCGAATTCAATTGAAATCAATTTTTTCGTCTGGTACAGTATGTAAATTCTCAACCTTGGGAATCAGAAGCTAATACTCTACCTGTAAAAAAATTTCGATGATTTTACAATTTTTTGTTGTGCAAATTTCAAGACCAATAGATACTAAATTTACTATACAGTTGAATTATATTTTTTACAAAACTCTTTGCAAAAATCGTTTACAAATGCGTGGTAATTTTACTAATATTTAGCAATTTTCGAGTCCAAATGTCTGGCAATTTTACCAATATTTGGCAATTTTTGAGTCCAAATTTGGAATTTTACTGATATTTAGCAATTTTCGAGTCCAAAATGTGTGGTAATTTTACAAATATTTAGCAATTTTACAATCCAAATGTTTGTAATTTTACTAATATGAGCGGAAAAAAAGAAAAAAAAATTTAGACTGGACCCATAGGTTATTGACCTTTAGGGGACTCTCTACCTGGATGGAGGAAGTAAATATTTTTATTTAATGAAAAATTCTTCAGGATTTGAACACTGACTTTTTTTAGAAGCTGCTGCAATTCATTTGACCATCGCATCACCTGTTAACTAATTGTCTATCTCTGCTATTTGGCATCAGGATGACCTCACTGTAAACTATTTTTTACTAAATAATAAAATAAAAAATAAACTTAAAGTTATCTTAATATTATTATTTTTTGTATTATTATAACTTAATTAAATCCTTAGAGTGCCAAAAATGTCTTTATTAAGAAAGCTAAAAAAGCTAGTCGAAAACAAAGTCGGCCATGTTGGCCATCTCAGACAGCCTTAAAAGGAAAATTACTATACCCTTTTTGTAAAATTACAAACCCTTTTCTAAATTACAAACCGTGTTCTAAAATTACAATGCCGTTGTATTGTAAAATTAGAAATCGTATGGTAAAATTACAATATTTGACTCTAATTTTCCAAGAGAATTGTAATTTTAAAATGTTTTTTGGTTGTAAAATTTTTTGAATGCATATATTTGTAAATTTAGTAGTACAAATGTATGGTAGTTTTTCATTTACAAGGAAAATTTGTAAATTTACTATACTAAAACATACTAAAATTAAAATTTTTTTTTACAGTGTACCGCTGAGAACAAAAGATATTTAACTTTCTTGAAAAAAAGTATTGTGATCATTTCAAATTTGATTTTTCAAGCCGGGATTTTCCACTTTCGAAAGGTTTATATATACCTGGTATATATAGTCTATGTGCTTTTAAATTTTGGAGTTTAAGCTTTCACAATAGTTATCATTAGTAAAAGAATTTGATTTTCGGTTTAACTGTGGATTATAGTGTAAAATTTACAACGTTTCGGCCACTCATTCTGTGCCCTTCTCCTGGTACAATTCAGCTTTGAAAGGTTGTTACATCTGTGATAATCTCAATTGAATCAATTCAATAGAGAATTGTACCTGAAGAAGGCCACAGAATGAGTGGCCGAAACGTTGTAAATTTTACAAATAAACCACAGTTAAACCGAAAATCAAATATGTGCTTTTACTCTAAAGGCATCACCTCGTTAATATATACATGAAAATATGTAAAAAAAAAAAATTTATTTGCATCTTAAATTTGAATTTGAATCATGATAGAACAAAATTTTTAAAAAATTTGATAATTTCTCTATCATTATAGGTAAAATTGCATTAATATTCCATAAATTAAGATATGATTATTATGTGTTGTTAAAAAAAATACTAATACAATTCAATTTTATCGTTAAAGAAATAAATTTCATTTATTCAACAAGTGACGACTTGAAAAAATTATCGTATCCCATTCTATGAATTTTTTTTTTTTATTGTCTTTGTTAAAAAAAGATAAATAATTTAATGAATTCTAAAATTCTTATTAGAGTTCCTTTATAAATATATTGAAAGGCTTTTAGGGCCACATCAGCGTTTAATACAATTGAAATGGGGGAAGAGTGAAATAATTTTTTTACGTCAAACCTACAAATATTTAATTACAATTGAAATATTATCTTTTCAATCTACTAATCCCCTTAAAATGATTGCCACTAAATGATGCATAATTTAAATTAATCGATTTGAATTAGATTATTTTTTTTTTTTTGTAATTATATTCTAAAAAACAACAACGTCCATATTTCAAATTAACTGAAAGCTTCAGTATAAATTTATTAAAATAATTACCGGTAGCAAAAAGCCTCTCGGGCATCTATCCCTTTAAAGATTTAATAATAATAATAATATCAGTCAATAAAAAAAAGAACTGATCAGATCAGGACATGATTTGAGTTCTCACGCACACGCGACCCTTTTTTTTAAGGGTTCACTCCTTTGTTTGATTCAATTCATTAACAGATGAATGGATCCTCTCAATTCACTTGAGAATTTTATTTCTTTTTTTTAGATAATAAGGAAATGATAGATTTTCTTAAAGAGACCTTTGAAGGTTATCATTCAAATTTATTAATAGGATAAATAATGTCAAATAGTAAATGATTAGAGTAATTTGAGAAAAACAAATTGAATTGATGCCCTTGATTATGTCGTTATAGCAGTAAAACAACATTAGCAAGTTTTATTAATAAAAACAATATAAAAAAAATGTTTAAATAAAACTATTTCGATCAATTTGGGATTCTGGTTGAGTAAAATTGCTTAATATTTATTTTTTTTTATTTATTTTGATTATAAAAAAAAACTGAAAAAGTACTTCAGTAAAGTACTAGTACTTTTTGGCCGATTTTGTGCAAAAGCATATTTATACACGATTATTGTTATTAAAAATAAAATATATTTTTGCATAAATCATGGTTTATATCAGGGGGGTGCACTCCAATGGGAGAATTTGAAATTGTGTGACGTCACGTATGCCACCCCAGTGAGAGTTTGACACTTGAATCCGCTAGAGAGCAGGGTAGTCAACCGATGAAATGATCATGTGATTTCTATATATATTATATTCAAATATTGTCAAATACGTTAAAATTGTCATTCAAGAGATAAGTATTGGATTTCATTATATACTTAAAAATGTTTTTAATTATATTTATATGTTTATTAACTACATTTCCATTTATATTTTTAGGAAAAAGAAAATGTTTAGCAAAAAATTGCAATTATGCAATTATGACAAACTAATGAAATTGATAACCTAAAGATCATTCGATTTGAGCACAGTATTCCTAAAAATAACAGTCACCTGTGAGATCTTTCACAACAAATGGAAACATCAAATAAGATAAGTAATTTTTCTAATAAAACTAATAAAACTATGATAAATATTAGTGAAAATCAAACAATTGTCAATATTTTTGACAATAGTTTGAGAACACCAAATATTCTTTTAAAATTTATTATAGAAATGGAGAAAGATCATCCATTAAATGATACATCAAATTCCTTAGAAGTTTTTTCTTTTGCTGAGGATTCAGATGTTATTCTTCGACAAAACTATCAACTGGACAACTCACCTAATTTACCAATAACTTACGTTACTAATTTTGATTCTTTTTTCAGATCGTCACAAATCTATAACAAATGACAATTTAACTTTATTTATTTATCTCTTGTGTATATTTGTTCATTTTTACATATTATAAATTTTTTTATTTCTTTTTTGTATTCTGTACCCCAAAAGGTATAAAATGTATTTATCTGTATTTTTTTTAAATAAATAGTTTATCTTTCCAAAATATCTGATGTTTATGTAATAAAAAATACCCAGATTCTTTCTATATTAAAAATTACTTATTAACAAAAAAATAATATATATAATTAAAAAAAAAAAAAATCAATCAATAATATATATATATATATTTACATGAAATACATAATTTTAAATTTAGCGGCTAAAATTTGGTTTGAATTTTGCGCAAATTCCCTGCGTTCTGATTCGTGCCACCCTGATGGCGGACAAAAACCAGAAATTAACATTGAGTACGCTCTCTGTTTATATATATACTCTGTGGTTTATATTTTAGAAAATAATAATACAAAAAAGTGTTATTAATTATAAAAAAAATACGTTTCGGCAGCAGAATTGGTAGCATAGTTTTTATATTATTATTAGCTAAAATAAACTACGGTGTATGCCAAAAAAAATGTCTTATTTCTAATAAGTCGTAGGATAAAGGATACAGTGATTGGCCCCGGGAAAGATAGGAGAAATGGTTGCTATGGAAACAAAATATAAATATTTTCCCATACTTATAAATTTTACATCTCTCGAATATTTCGTACTGTTGGAAACTATATAGGCCTACATGTCGACACAAAAAATCTGGTGTGACAAGCACAGAACACAACTTTCGATTACCGAAGGTAAAAGAAAGTTGTGTGCTGTGCGACCAGTCACACCATAATTTTTTTAAAAAGATGTTGGCATTAGGCCACCAGTCATTTTTGCCACCGATCAATTGTAATTTGAATTTAATAAATTTTTAGTAGGACTAGGTAATACATGAGGTTGACCATTAAAATGGCTAAGGCTATGAAAAGTTAAATTAAAAATTTGTTTCAGACAAAAGTTACACAATTTTTGAGCTTAATATATTCAATATGGTATTATAGATCATTTAAAATTAAAATATAGTAGGCCTATAGTACGGCTTTCAGAAGGATATGTAATTGATTTGTCCTTCCCTCGTTCCTATATACAAACAAAGCGAGGATCTTGTGATTGGTCTAAAGTGGTGTGGATTTTTAGAGTCAGAATAAAATTTCTGAAATTACAAAAATTGGAGGTGCAGGGAATCTATCTTCACAAGTGTCAGTTATTTATTTCCCATCGTGAACGATAAAATGAAAATTTTATCATCTACAGAACGATTAAAATAAATTAAATGGTCTCAAATGCAGAAAAAAATAAAAAGAATTTATTTAGTCTTCACAACCTTTGGGAGGAAATTTAAATTTTTTATATGCAGTTATCTATCATTTATATTATTATTATTGTTCTAGCATACACAAATGTATTTTGTAGGACATCAAATATGCATTTCCGATAAGTCAATTTTTCCATTTAAAATAAAGATAAAAAGTGAATTTATAATCCCCAATAAATAAATAATTATAATAATTTAATAACCAAATGGAAAGTCAAATAAGGTAACAGGTGATAAAACATTTAGGAGGTCGTAAATTGATTGTAACTCAAATAAAAAGTAAAAAAAAAAAAAAAAATTATAAGGACCCATTTATTTACTTGTCAATTTTTTTTAACTCTCGCTCAGGCCCAAAGGTATAAGTCAAACTGGAATTAAAATTTTCATCTTGATTTAAAGAAATTAATGAGATAAAGATCTGGTGTGATGGTCACACAGCACACAACTTTCTCTTACCTTCGGTAATCGAAAGTTGTGTTCTGTGCTTGTCACACCAGATTTTTTTGTGTCGAGAAATATTTAGTTTCCTCCGATATATTAGAATTCAAGAGGTAAAATTTATAAACATGGAAAAATATTTATATTTTGTTACCATAGCAACCATTTCTCCTATCTTTCCTATGAAATACAAGAGTAAATAAAGTGTGCTTCAAAAGATTTCAATGGCAAAATGAGAATATAAAAAGCATCTAAAAAATAATTGATTTTTGAATTTTAATCAAAATCGTTGGAGCGAATTTTGAGAAAATCGAAAAAACCTGAAAAAGTGCCAGTACTTTTTGGTTGATTTTGTTTAAAAGCTTCGTGTCGCGACCCATGGGGTGGCTAACTTAAATATATATAAAATGTCAACCTCCTAGCTCTTTTCGTTCTTGAGATATTTTGTTCACAGACAGACAGACCATGTTGCGAAAATCACTTTTTTGGATTCAGAGGACCTGTATATCCATCAAAATCTTGACATCGAATTTTTTGTCATGAATCCGAAACTTTCTCTCTCTATATTTATATATTTCGTAGGTAAGAGAAAGTAAAAAAGTGAAACAAATTTGCAGTATTTATTTATTTAATAAAAATTATTGTTATAAAAAAACCAGGGAACTTTTTAAGAAATTTAAAAAAATTTGAAGTGAAGTAAATTACAACCCAAAAAATTTTATGGTTTTCCTATTTTTTACCTATGTCAAATAAAATTAATTTTTTTAACATATATTATACATAATTTTAGGATGTCAAGTTTTAGATAATATTAAGGTAAAAAATATTGTGCACCACCCCCTTCCCCCGTTCAGTTCCCCCTAATGAAAAAATTCGATTATGTTTAAGTTTTCCTATGCACCTGCTTATTATTATTTTTTTATCAATTTACTAAAAATATGTCATATGAAATGAACCAAGAGTTAAATGAAAAAAAAAAAATAAATAAATAAAGCCTATCGAACCTATAATTGTAACCTATTGAATATTTATAAAAAGTTTTTCAGTTTTTGACATTTAGTTTATGTATGGAAAATTTCAAAACGATTGAATAATTCACTTTTGAAAGAAATTACATAGACACACTGACATACAGACATCATTCAAGAGATCTCAAAATCCATTTTGATAGCTTAAATTTCAATTTTTTTTTTTTTTTACGATTAAATTCAGCTATCTAACCTTCAGTTGGTGGACAAAGTTAAAAATATCAACCACAATTGAGATAAAATTATTCATGCTGATAAATAATCAAATTTTAGTAAAGTATAGTAAAAGTGTTATATAAACTTTTTTTTAAATATCTAAAGCTTAAATAGATTAAGAATTTTTTATCTTAAAAGAGTATTAACATAGACTATTATTTGAAAAAATACGATTATGTTTATGTTTTCCTATGCACCTGCTTATTATTATTTTTTATCAATTTACTAAAAATATATTATATGAAATAAACCAAGAGTTAAATTAAAAAAAAATGTATTGAATAATAAAATTAAAAGAGATGTTTAAAAAAAAATAAAAATTAATTATATTTTGCCCGAAAACGTTTCAATCTTATTTAATTGGAATTATTTTAGAAAAAAAAAATTATAGGCTATCCGTTAATAATATTTTAGAATTTATTGAAATTGGATAAGAATAGGGATTGTTATTAATTTAATCTATAAATGGGGAGGGGGGGGGGTGGAAAGAATGCCAATCTTATCTCTGACTCATAGTCGTCAAACAGGTATATGATATGTTTGGCGTTAAGTTTAGTTTAGTTAAGCATTTAAATAGGCCCTATCACTAAAATGAAGTGATAAAAATTTTTTATGAAATATCTAAAATAAATTTATCGTCAAAAAATTTCCAGACTTTTTTGACATCACAAAACATGGTAAATTTTGTATGTGTTTAAATTATAAACGGTCAAGAGGTGGGAAGTGAACTATTGACCCATTAATCATAAACAGGTCTATTCCCTAAAAAAACAGACCTTAAATAAACATCATAAATTGGGTGTGAAAACATAAATTAATAACATAGCGTTCAAAAATGCTATTCTCTAAACCAAGTTTTCACAGCGACGTTAAACATTTTACTTTTTAGCACCAAGTGTTAACGATCCATAAGAAGATAGATAGCAATGTTTTCTGCTTGATCGTGTTTTTACAACCCTCGATAACCTCTCGCTATTGCTGATTACTAGATTACTAACTTGATTTGTTATTCTCAATCTAGAAGGCCTATCTGACAGACTAGCGTTAAAAAAATGCTATTTTCTAAAACAAGTTTTAATAGTGAAGTTAACATACTATCAAAATCATAAACTTACTTTTTGGTTAAAGACACAATTTTGATGCATTAAATACGGTGTTAAAATATTAAAGGCACCCCGTAGACATGACATTAATTTTTAACACTAATCACTAAATGTTAACGCTTTGGCTTTGAAGTTTTTGTTTACAGAATAGCAATTTGAAGCAAGGAGATGTTAAAATGAATTAACGCTGATTTAAAAGCAAACGTTTTTGCTTAGAGAATAGACCTGAAAGGTTCCCAAATAGATTTGGTTTCCCTTCCCCTTAATGAAGATTAAAATTTTTCCACGAATCTCCCAATTCAACCATTGGTCTGTAAGTATAATATCAGAATATTTTCGGGACTTCCATGAAACTGAATTGAAGAGTTTTGCACAAAATTTTTTTTCAATTAAAAAACAACACTTAGAGTTAATTATTAACAGTGGATTTCCTATATTTTTATCAAGGAGTAGGGGCACTTTGGTGTAGAAGAAGCTGAGAAGCAGTGGCCCATTCAAGAAGAGGAGAGTAATGGAGGGATAATGATGATTTATTATATTTTAATCCCAGATTCAAATTAGAATTAATAACTTTTATAAGAATAAAATCATAATATTAATTTTCTGATTAAAGGGAAAAGGGGTGGGGGGGGGGCAAGTCCCTCTGGATTGGTCAGTGATTATTATAAAATTTTATTCTTAGAAGAAATAAATAAAAAAATGTAATAATTAGATATAGGCCTATATAAGAAAAATTTATTGAAACAAGATAACAAAAACAATGATAAATAAATTTTATTTAATTATTTCAGGTAAAATGAAAAATATTTTTAAAATGTATATTTTCCTATTAACGCAATAAATATGACTCAAAGTAAGTTTTTTTTTTCTTTTGAAGAAGGAATTTTTCTTAATTTTGTAATCATTGAATCATTTCATAGGAGTGAATTGATTTTCAATCAATAAAAAAAAAGGTTAACTAATGATAAGAGAAAATAAATTTTTTAGAATGTTTTGAGAAAATATCTACTTAAACTGAATGTATGCATATTTAAAAATTATTGTTTTAAGTCTAATTTTATTTTAGTCTACTTTCTACAAGAAATTTCTGTTTTTTTTTCACTTCATTCAACAAAATAAAATTGTATTATTTGTAACCGTCGGTCTTTGATCTGGGTGAAGACCACCACCAGGATTAAGAAAGAGATTAATGCATGCATTATTAAAAAAGATTAAGGTTATAGCATTCAAAAGATGAGATAGCATCTACATTTATATTTAATGGCCTAAACTTACAAAAACGACAATAAATAAATGGAGCTCATTCGTTTGCTAACTCCGGTGAAAGTATAATACGGGTACATATAAATAAATTTTATTTGCTATTTAATTTGAATAGTGAAATTGAAAAAAATATTAAAATCTTTCCTAAACATTTTTGGATTAATTTTTATTATTAAATAGTTAGAAAGTTTCTAAGACTATTAATATTAATGAATTACCGATGTTTGGATTTAAAAAGATTAGATGTTTTTAAAAAAATGCAAGATTTTCTGCCTTTTTGGCCTAAAGATTAAAGAAAATATTTTATTTGAATTACTTAATAAATTAAAAAAATCTCTACATAGAATTTTTGACCTGATAGCATCTCTATATATTTGATATATAGGGTAAGGGAAATTAAAAATGTCTTTTTATTGTTTATAAAAATTTTAAGATGAGAATTAATAATAAATTAAAAAAGAGAATGTGAGATTGAAAAGAAAATAAATTCAAAAAAATTAATAGTTTAGAATTTTTTAGAATTTGTATAGAATATAGAATATACTATTGTTTCTAAAAAATCTTAGTTAGAATAAATAATTGTTAGAATTCCAACAATGAAGTTTAATCTAATTATAGAATGAAAAATAAAAACGATCTTTATTGTTTGAATTTCAACAATGGGATTAGTTTCAACAGCCGACGCTAGAGTTACAAATATTTTAATGAATGTCAATTTGGTTCATTAAAATAAATCATTTCTTATTCCTTCAATCAATTAAAAATTATTTTGAAATTCATATCTAATAAGGTTGTTTTCGGGTTTGATCAATGAAGATGATTTTTATAAAATATTTTTGAAAAGATGAAATAAATCACGATTTGATTGATATAATAAAAAAAAAAAATTGTTTGATGATTAACAAGCAGAATAAAATGTCAACTTACGGAGTGCTGGTGTCTGGAGTAGATTATGAAGTGGTAGACGAAGACGGCTTGAAGATTGAGATTATATTAAGGAGCTGCTAGCCGAGAGGAAATCGATTAAGTCACTCGGCGGCGCGGCCAAGACTGAGCCAACTGGGCGTTGTGAAGGTGACGGCGGCGGCGGCGGCGGTATGTGGCGACGATGAAGGCGGCGGAGGGCGGGCATTGGCCGGATGGGGAAAAGAGGGGCAGGCAGCGCAGGTAAATGGGCGAGCCAGCGCATTGAGCGCCGCCGATCAATGTGCAGCCAGATAGCAATTGCCGGGTGGGAGAGAGAATAAGGGGGCGGGGCCTCCGGTGGCCGCCGCCGACGATCTGAACGTTTATTACTCTCATCGTGTCGATCTTCTTTGCCTAAAAAGATGAAATATTGGATTATATTGGACCAAGGGAAAACAATTTTTTTTTTCTTTTAAAATTTAGGCTAATTAAAATCATTATCACAGTCTTTGTTCTTTTTTTTTGAATATATTATAATAACCAACATGCAAGTATCCAATGCCCCCCCCTGAAAATTTTTTGTCTATTAAAAACAAATATATCTTTTTCCCATTATAATTTTTTTTTTTTTTTAATGAGCATATATAAGTAAAATAATTAATAATAATAATAATAAATAATTAATAATCTATGTATATATTAATTGCATACCCCCCTCTCGTCCTAACAAGTGGTACCCCCCCCGCCCACTAACAAGGTGTCTGGCTATGCCCATGATAACCAACTTAATAAATAATTATTTTAATTTTTAATATTTATTTTAATTAATTTTAATTTTTAATATTTATTTTAATTAATTTTAATTTTTAAATTTATTTTAATTAATTTTAATTTTTAATATTTATTTTAATTAATTTTAATTTTTAATAATTTTTATAAATGATGCCTTTATTAAGTTGCTAACTTCACAAAACTTCCTTTATACCTCAGATAGCTAATTTTATGTGAAAATTCATTTTTTTTTAACTCGAAGGTTAAGCGAATACTTGTTTACTATATCGATGATTTGCTATCGGTCGGATAAATTTACTAGTTGGTTGGCTAGGAGCATGGGCGTAACCAGCTCAAAATAATAGAGAGGAGGGGGCAACTTTTCTAATATCCATTATATTATTTTATTAAATGCCACAACCTAACTGGAGGGGTGAATCGTAGTTTTTATCTTCCCAGATGGCGTGAATTTTTCAGTTTTTGTTTTTATTATAATTTCAAGTTTGGAAGGGGTGCATCTGACCCCCTTTGTCCCCTCTGGATACGCCCATGGGTAGATGTGAAGAAACTACTGGCCTTAAATAATGCTATTGATTTTAATAAATTTATTCTTATAAAATTTATATTGAAAAAATTTCTTTTTTAATGATTGAAATATTTAATACAATACAACAAATAAGTGAATCGAATTAATTTAAAACGGCCTAAAATAAATTAAATTATATGTTTGTTGAACCGAAACAGTATAAAAAGGAAAGGGAAATTGTCACAATTCAATTATAGCCAGGATGGTTCAAAAGTAGGTCTGCACGCTTTTAGCACCTTTCTCACCTAAGATAAACACAATAAACTCCCCTCCCTCACTTCCCTCCTCCAACGATTTTTTTTAATTCAAAAATCAATTATTTTTTAGATTCTCTTTAAAATGTATATTCTTATTTTGTGATTGAAATCTTCTGAAGACCACTTTACTCCTGTACTACATAGAAAAGATAGGAGAAATGGTTGCCATGGTAACAAAATATAAATAATTTCCCATACTTGTAAATTTTACATCTTGAAAATCGAATGTACCGTACTGTCGTAAACTAAATACATGTCGACACAAAAAATCTGGTGTGACAAGCACAGAACACAACTTTCGATTACCGAAGGTAAGAGAAAGTTGTGTGCTGTGCGCCAGTCACACCAGATTTTTATCTTCCCAGATGGCGTGAATTTTTCAGTTTTTGTTTTTATTATAATTTCAAGTTTGGAAGGGGAGCATCTGACCCTCCTTGTCCCTCTCTGGATACGCCCATGGGTAGATGTGAAGCTACTGGCCCTAAATATGGTATTGATTTTAAAAAATTTATTCTTATAAAATTTATATTGAAAAAACTTTTTTAAATGATTGAAATATTTAATACAATACAACAAATAAGTGAATTGAATTAATTTAAAACGGCCTAAAATAAATTAAATTATAGACCTATGTTTGTTGAACCGAAACAGTATAAAAAGGAAAGGGAAATTGTCACAATTCAATTATAGCCAGGATGGTTCAAAAGTAGGTCTGCACGCTCTTAGCACCTTTCTCACCTAAGATAAACACAATAAAGCTCCCCCTCCCTCACTTCCCTCCTTAAACAAAAATATCGTTTAAAAATTTCAAACAGAAAGTGAACGGAAAGATATCATATTAATAAAAATATTGTGAGTTATAATAAGAAGTAAAAAAGAGGCTTCATTTGTTAGGATAATATTTTTGAAAGGGTTAATAGCATCGCAATCAAAAGCAATCTCGACAGACAGACGGAAACGCAGACGTCGACCTGAATGCTATTTCTTTTCTACATTTTAAACATCAGAGAACCAGGATATGTAGGTCTAATATATCTTAGAAACAATCTTTCACCTTTAATTTCCTTGGTTAAATTAATTTGCGGACCACGAAATTTTTTTTCTATGAAGGGCACAAAAATAATTATACAATTTTTTTAAAGAAATGAGGACGAAATATGACATACTTAAGGCGGTTAAGGAGGCAAAACTGTTTGCATGTTTTTGGTTTAAGATGGCGTTAGGACGGGGGGGGGGGGGCCCCCCCCAGCGCCGGCCCTTGGCGCCCCCCAAAACCGGCATAGGCGCCCTACGCCTCTAAGATATAGCCCACCGAAGGATTTTATCATATTCTTTTCATCGATTGTCTTAAAATTGATTGTTTTCTTTTAAAATTATATTACAGCTTGAATTCTACTATTTTAAATGAATTTAATTCCAAAATAATAAATAACGTATATAGAGGCTTTATAATTAAATTTTTTTTATTTTGCAATATATAAGCCTTAATTTGATGTTTTAAGGCTGTGGAGATTTACTCAGGATTCGTATAAGCCTTAATATTTAATTTTTTGGAATCCAAAATTTTTTTAAGCATGAAGCAATTGAGCTATGAGACTGAAATATTATATTTAAGTTAAACACCCCCCGGGACGTGAAAATAAGCTTTTAATCAAAATCGGCCAAAAAGTACTAGTATTTTACTGATGTAGTTTTTCAGTTTTTTCGATTTTCTCAAATGAAAAGGCTTTTACCATTCTTCAGGCCCGCCCGAGCCCGCGGAATTTTTTCAAATCCGCCCATTCCGCCCGAGATTTAGTGAATGAATGAACGAATGTCTAGCAATTTTTAAATAAAATTTCATTTGCATGGTCGAAATAAAATATCTATTTTAAAAGTTTTTATTCTTTGATATTTTCTCGAAAACTGAATAGTTTTTGAAATAATCACAGAAGAAAACGACATTTTCCGTAAAAGCAAAGAAAAATCGAAACAAAATCATACAGGTGTCATTAAAAAACATGTAAACAAATTCGCTGAGAAAATTACTGGGATGAAGAAATTTGCCCGCCGAAGGCGAGCAAGGGAGGTCCAGGGGCGGAGCCCCCGAAAATCGCGCCCTAGTTGACTCGCCCCCCCGCCCTCAAAGGCTCGTTACCGCTGGGCGTTAGGGGTTTTAAAAATTTAGCCAAAAAAGTCCAACTATTACGAAAATTTGCCAACAGATGGCAGGATGTTAGGGATATATTTAATCTCATGTATTTGTTTAATTTTCGTTGATCTTTTAATAATGAATAGTTTAAAAATATTATTATATATTATATTTCAGGGGTGGCCCCACTTAATGATACTTAGAGCCTTCATTGAAAATTTTTAAGAGCCAAATCGGAAAAAATTCGCCCCTTTGCGGAACCTGAGTTTTCCGCACTACCGGAAATTTTGTTTTCCTAGCACCGGTCTCTCCTAACTAGGCTTATAAGTGATGAGATAATGCCGTAAGATGACCAGTCCAGCCACCTATCGGCAGAATGCTCGACTATTTTGACGGTTTTTTAATTATAATCAAATAAACTTACTTTAAATTTTTGTTAAAGAATTGTGATTAATAATAAAAATAAATTTATTTGTAAATTTAAAAAAAAAATTAATATTATTGTAACAGTTGGTTTTTCTGTATTTGCTTGATTACAAAAAAAATTAAAACTTTCTGTTACAATAATCCCTTATGAATTAAATTCATTAAAAAAAAACCGCATTGAAAAATTTCATATAATAGTCTAGTTTATTTAAAGTACGGTCAGACGGCCACTCCTACTCCTCCTTAAGAGATCTATTTATTTGATTTTTATTAAATTAAATAAAAACTAAAAAGAATTGACATTAACATACAGTAATTATCTTCAATCTTTTCAGATTTTTTTTTATTTAATTTAAATTTTTTTAGAAAACTTTTTTCCTTTATTCTCGGTTCTAGGCCAAAAAAAAAGAAATATTCTGCAGTGGAAATTACTTTATTCATATAGCTAAAAAAATCTAGATAGGCCTACATGACAATCCTTACTTTTCTAGACTATTCTTACTTACTTCATATTATTGTAAAAGACAGTAAAAATGTTTAGAAGCATATCAAGTTGGATTACAATTTTATTTAAATTAAGGAAGATTAATAATTTTTATTTCAGGTTTGACTGTCTAATACTTTAAAATAAAAAAAGGTCAAGAGGAAGGCGGGCCAAGAGTAATCTTAGCCTTCAAACCTGTCGATAAGCAGATTCAAGGGCAGGCCTTGGTTTCTGACTGGTTTGGTTTAAAGACGTATTTAATAAGCAAAATTTAAGAACCACATATTTAAGGCTATCATTAGAAGAACATGAGATGAATCAATCCTGTTTTCATGTCTAAATTTTTAAAATTGTCTCATTTTTTATAGACACGTATTTTTCACCAAAAAAAGAGAAAAAAAAGAGATTTAAAAAAATGTAATTTGAAAATAAAGCCCAAAAACTTTAAATCGTCTACTGAGAATCCTAGTGGCGAAAGTTCGAAAATTCAATTTTTGAGTTAAGCCTATGAAACGTTGTTAAAACGTCTTCTCTTTTGAGTGCCAAAGTGGCAAAAATATATTTCCATTCTTTGTTATTGATTCTGGCCTATTCATTGGTTGCCCTGCTATTTTTTTTTTTTTTTAACACACACTTTTTTCTCAGGCAAAAATATATTTCCATTCTTTGTTATTGATTCTGGCCTATTCATTGGTTGCCCTGCTATTTTTTTTTTTTTTTAACACACACTTTTTTTCTCATTCACACTCCCACTCAAGGGCGTCCGCAGGATTTTTGCAGAGGGGGGCAAGGATTTTTTGCAGGGGGGGGGGGCAAGTCACTTCCAGATAAGTTAAAAAAACGTATTTTGATATTAATAATGTTATACATCTCTTAGTATTTAAAGCTTCTCACCGCGGCAAGGTGGATGTATACTGTGAAAGGTTTTTTTATATTTTTTTTGTTTTATACATTTTTTTGTATCATTTTAATTTTCCAGGGGGAGGGCAAGTGCCTGGTTGCCCCCCTGCGGACGCCCATGCTCCCACTCCCACACACATTCACAGAGTTTTTTCGACAACTTAGGCCATTTAAGACTTTACGATACCCGTTAATTATTAATATATCTACTGGGTGGGTGGGGAGGGGGGGCAGGCATTTCTATTCAAGCCATTTGGTATATAAACGTTCGGGATAGTAAGTAGGCACGCTACCAACTACACCAAGCCTGAGGGTCCGGCTATTTAAATGTAGTCTATATGTTTATAAAACTTTCAAACGCCTTTTCTCGAATTTTTGAATTTCGTTGGGAACGGCTGGTCTAATAAATTGAACAATTTGAAATTTTTTTTATTCAAATCTGATTCCATTATTTTAAAGAAAATTTTAATTTGTAAAAACGCAATTTAATTTTTTTTTTTTTAGTATAAAAGGCTATTGGTTGAGTTTGCGTGCGTGGAATTTTTTTTTTTATTATTTTGATTATTCTCATTTTTCCCCTTCTTTTTCTCTCTTTCCCTATTCGGAATATTTCTAAGGTTTGCATGTTTAGATTTCTGTTCTCCTTCTGACTCTCCTGCATCCTCTCTATTCCAGACAATCGAATTCTTATCATTAAAATAATAATAAGAATTAAAAATTTGGATATCTAAAAATTTTAATTAAATTAATAAAAAATAATTTTTTAACCTAATTTTAAAGCAGTGACGCAACTAAGTAAGGGGTAGCAGGGCCGGATCTAGGGGGGGGGCAGTGGGTGCGTGTGCCCAGGGCGGCAGATTTCAGGGGGCGGCAATTAAAGAAAGATTTACTAAAAAAAGGTAAAATGATATGAATTTTGTATAGAAAATTTTAAGGAGGGGGCGGCAAATTTTGCCCCCCTAAAAAATCTCCTAGTTCCGGCCCTGAGGGGTAGGGTGTTGAGTTTAAGCATCCCTCTTTTGATTTAAATATTAAAAACCATTAAACCATAAAGCAAAAGAGAGTACCCTAAAATCGTCATCGTTAAAATTTATAAATGCTAAGGTATTAAAGTTCATTTTTTAGTATATAAACTTTTCATATACCCAAATTTAAAATTCATAAACAGTTCGTGTAACAGGCTTCCTATGGTTGTATATGAATATCACTTGAAAATTTTTAACAGTGTACATAAAATAAATCTCCACTTTAAATTAGGCCTAATATTAGCAACGTCACTTGAAAAGCTTAAAAATGAAATCTAATTTAGTTACCGTCAAATTTTAATGAAAGATTCCGTATTGATAACTATAGCAAAGGATTATAGTATAAGGAATAATTGGAAATTTAAATTAGATTTGCCATCTGCTTGATTCTATTACGTATTTTAATATTATTGATAATTCACGTAAGATATAAAGTAGGCGGGTATAGCTTGCATCAAAATTTGAAATTTATTATATAGTATTTGACTAATGATTATTCAAAATTATTACTTTCTTTTACCTACATATACAATAAGCTTATCTTAATATATAGAGAGAGAAAGTATTGGATTCATGTCAAAAATTCGATGTCGAGATTTTGATGGATATACACGTTTTCAAGTCCCCTGAATCCAAAAAAGTGGTTTTCGCAACATGGACTGTCTGTGTGTCTGTCTGTGAACAAAATATCTCAAGAACGGAAAGAGCTAGGAGGTTGAAATTTTATATTTAAGTTAGGCGGAGTGCCTGCCATGGGACGTGACACGAAGCTTTTGAACAAAATCGACCAAAGAATACTAGTACTTTACTGATGCACTCTCAGTTTTTTTAGATTTCTCTAAATTCGCTCCAACGATTTTTTTTTTTAATTCAAAAATCAATTATTTTTTAGAATCTCTTTAAAATGTATATTCTCATTTTGTCATTGAAATCTTCTGAAGACCACTTTAATCTTGTACTCCATAGAAAAGATAGGAGAAATGGTTGTCATGGTAACAAAATATAAATATTATCCCATACTTATAAATTTTACATCTTTAAATTCGAATGTACGGTACTGTCGGACTAAATATATGTCGACACGAAAAATCTGGTGTGACAAGCACAGAACACAACTTTCGATTACCGAAGGTAAGAGAAAGTTGTGTGCTGTGCACCAGCCATACCAGATTTTTTTTTTGTTTTATTGAGCATAAGTTTTATTAGAACTATTGATTACCTTACTACAGCAGGTTGTGAATTAGCAAGAAATAAAAATCACCATATTAGAAAGATTATAGAACTCTATAACTGATGGCCTGATAGTCAAAGTAATTTAAATAAACAATCGTTCTAAACTAGAAGAGAACAAATGGCCGTTAGAACATGAAAAGAGATCTCTATAATACAACAAAGTTCAGAACAGAGGGATTAATAAACGTAGGCCTATACTGTAGAGAGAACAATATTTTGGAGCTAACAAGAGAATACAGAAAGGAGTTTTTAATGAAACAATAATTTTCATTTGGGTTGCCTACAATCTAAAAAGCAAACTCGCTCAGGGGCCCATCACTTGTGGGTACGTGGATGGCGACCACGAGCTGCCCGAGCTGGGACAGGCAGTCCTTGTGTTCTTTGTATGTCTGTCTCTTCCTTCCTCTTTTCAACAGGCGCCAGACCGTGTGGCATTTGGTATCCAAATGGCTTAAATAAAATCATCGGACTGTCTGGGATCCGAACCCGCGACCCTTGGTATAGAAGGTATAGAATTCAAGTGGTCAAATTTATAAATATGGGAAAATATATTTTGTTATCATGGAAACCATTTCTATCCTTCCTATGAAATACAATTCAAAACAATTTCAAGGACCATTGAGAACATACATTTTAAAGAGCATCTAAGCCTCCGAGTTTGGCGTAGTAGGTAGCGTGCCTACCTCCTATACCAAACGTCGCGGGTTCGGACCCAGGCAGTCCGATGATTTTATTTAAGCCATTTGGATACCAGATGGCTTAAATAGAAATGCCTGAACCCCAAATTGATATATTAATTACAACGGTTATCGTCAAAGTCTTATATGGCCTGAGTTGTCGAAAAGACTGTGTGAATGTGTGTGTGAGTGTGAATGAGAAAAAAGTGTGAATGTTTAAAAAAAAAAAAAAGCATCTAAAAAATAATTGATTTATGAAATCGTTGGAGCAAATTTTGAAAAAATCGAAAAAAAAAACTGACAAAGTACATCAGTAAAGTACTAGTGACCTAGTTTGTTTAAAAGTTTCGTGTCATGTGTCACACAGAGACCATTTTGCGGGACCCTCTTTTTTGAACTCAGGGGATCTCGAAACGGTTTTATCAAAATCTCAACATCGAATTTTTTGACAAGAATCCAATACTTTCACTCTCTATACATACGATTTATAGTAGACCTATATATTAACATATATATATAGGTAAGAGAAAATAAAAAAAATCATATTATTAATTGAGTGGTTTATATAATAATAAAAATTCTAACTTTTCATCTATATTATTTCTTACATATAAAATTATCAATTTTCAACAAAAGAAATTATTTCTATTATTAGGAAACTCAAATACAATTATTCCGAGTCACGTTTGGAATTTTAGATATATGCTTAAGTTATATAATTGAAATAAAACAATTTATTGAAACGAACTATAATCATACTAGTTGCCTAACAGTTAAATTTTATACATATGCTTTGTAGTATATATCTTTTTAGATAATATTATTAACAAGTTATGGAATGATGAACATTCGAAGAAAGTCATTGAGTGAATGAATTGTCCATTATAATAATTGCATGTTTTACGCTATATGTATGATTAATTCATTTACTTTAAGTCAATTAATTTTATTAATGAAATTTTTTAAATTATAGTATTTTCTTAGACGAGTGGAATTCATTCATGATTTTAATAAAAGGAAGGTAGATATTCAATAAAATTTGTAAGGAATTTTTTTACAAAGACATGTAATTATCTTAATAGGTCATGTTTGTTTCTGATATGCTTCAAGGTTAACTAAAAAATGTTATAAAATACTTTTTGAAAGTTATTTTATATAATTTTTAACTAATTTTGTTAGTTTTTTTGAAAATTAAAAAATTCCAAGTTAAAATTAAAGTCTATCAAAAAGTTAAAAGTCGCCGGATGATTTGTGACTGCTTCTGTTTAAACAAACTCATAATCAAATAAATTTTTTTCTCAGAGTAGAATAATTACATTTAAGTGCCGTTTACATATAGGCCTATAATGACCCGTGGAGAGTCTAGAAGTATGCTTAAAGAAACAGTGGCGTAGCGAGAGGGGGGGCAAGGGGGGTCATCATGCCCCGGGCTCTACTCACAAAGGGGCGCCAAACAAATTCGCAAAACAAAAAATAATTTTAATGTCCGGGAAAAAAATTAAAAAAATTTTCCGCGTGACGGAAAAATTTGGTTCCGCAAAAAAAATGATTTTAACAGCAGGGCAAAAAATTTTCCGCAGGCAAGAAAATTTTCGAGTTCGGGCCCTCCCAAAAAAATTTCTATATACGCCCCTGTATAATGTTATGGTTTTCGAATGCTGGGGGGGGGGGCGCTAAAAAGATATTGTGCCCCGGGCGCGAGTTAAGCTCACTACGCCACTGTAAAGAAATTGCTTTTTGAGGTTGTGGCTGTGATGTGATTATAATGGAGAAATGGAGATATCAGCCAAATTGGTATGCTCTAGGTTCAATAAAACTCCCAGAATAAGACGTTTCGGCCTGAATTTATTTGGCCATCTTCAGTTATCGGGAATTAAACTCATAATGCAAGAGCACATGTGATCAAACCAGAATTTGTCAATAATAAAATTTATTTGCTTCATACAAAATTATATGGTTCCTGTGCCCAAGCTCAGAGATAAATGATTGAATCATCTGGTTTGATCACATGTGCACTTGCATTATGTGTAAAATTCCGGTTAACTGAAGGTGGCCAAATAAATTCAGGCCGAAACGTCTTATTCTGGGAGTTTTATTGAACCTAGAGCATTTCAATTTGGCTGATATCTCCATTTTTCCATTATAATTATATATGCTTAAAGAAAGTTTTATTATGATAACCCTAGACCAGTGTTTCCCAACCTTTTGAAGTCCACGGGGACCCCACAGGTACCCCAAAGGTGCGTTGGGAATAATTTTTGCCCTTCCGTCTAAATCATTTTACCTTTTTTTAGGAAAGCTAAAATTTTTTCCCTCACTCAGGGAAATTTTTGCCTCTTGCGTTAAAATCATTTTTCCTTTTTTTTTGTTTTTTGCTTAACTTTTTTTCCCGCCTCTGTTTTCTAAATATCTTGCGGCACCCCTTAGCCATTCTTGCCGGAGTACACCTGATGGGAACCACTGCTCTAGGCGAAAGATTACGGTTAAATTAGGTTCTACTTTGAACGCTAAAATGGTACAAATTTCCATTTTTACCAGCTCTAGGACCAAAGTCGGCCCTAAGGGGGATAAAAGGCCTATTAGTAAATGGTATGATCTCAAGGTTCAATGTCAGAGCTAGGTCGGCTTACAGTGTTCTAAATCCGATCTATGATAAAAGTAGGGGCTAAATTTCGACTCTTGTATTAAGTAAAATTACAAGTACTCAGTGGAAACCGGAACTAAAAATTTCACCTCTAGCAGAAGAACATCCCTAAACAAGTCACACAAACTAAATAGATAAATTGACAAGAAGAGAACTTGAATTAGAAGAGAAACTTAGAAATCATCACCTAAAAATGAATTGCCAATCCGGTGATGTAGTTTAAAAGTAATTAAAAATATAGAATCATTGATGAAAATTTATTTCGTTTGAAATGGCTTCCAATCAATTGAAATAAATAGAGACGGGGTCTAAATGGTCTCTAATGCCCAAAAGACCTTAAGCAAATTTAAAAAAAAGTTTATAAATTTTAATAAAAACTTTTGCTGCTATCTATCGTGAAAGAGTCAACAATCAATACTTGCTTCTTTAGTTTAATCTATTAAAATTCAATTGTGTTATATTATAGCTATCTGTTACGATTAATTATAATATTCATGAGATTAGAATGCGAAGAAGGTAAGAGTGTCTGGGGTAGACCTATAAAATGTCCAGGATATCTTAAAGGCGAAATAGAAAAAAATTCATTTTTAAAGTTGGAAAAGAAAAATCCATAAGAGAGAATAAACAACAACAAATAGCTAGTCATAATCATAAAATGACTTTAAGTCGCATTTTAATTATATTCATAAAGTTTAAAGGGTGAAATTAATCCTTGGAGAAATGTTCTTTATTATTCAGGTCATACAGCATTAATTTGAATAAATTATAATTTCTTTGAAATTTTATTAATTTTTATAGTCTTGAATAATGTTCTAGTTAATATTTTTTTATAAAAATAAATTGTTTGTTTTACGTAATTAATTTTCAAATGGAAATTAATAAATCCAAATGTATAGGCAAACTAATTAATATTTAACAATAGTTGATTACGATCCTATTTGTCCTTGGATTGAGATCAAACTAAGCTTTGCTTACTTGAATACCGTGGTAAAGTTATGCAACTCTTTGCTAAGGAAAATTATATTCCAAATACCCCATATTTATAAGTCAAATTCCTTCGTTAAGTTGTAAAAATTTTATAAATTAACCAACCCTCTTATGCGCTACAGGTTCATTTGGATATAAATATTATATAAACCATTTTTGAATAATGAATAGGAATAATTAAATTTCAATTCTTTCAGATGAATGAGAAATTTAATTAACGAATATCCTATACTCAGTTTGTAATTAAGATTATATTAAATAACTGAGTGTGAGAAGCATTATTCTATTATTCAAATATCCTCTTAAATACAATCAAGCTGTTTAATAAAATTATTATTTGAAAATAATAGTCTGCAACTGGTGGCCAAGTGTTTCTATTTAATCGTTTAAGTAATAACTACGTGGTGTTTATGAAAAAGCTTTTATCTACATAATGAATAAATAGAAACTTGGGCGAGAGCTTCTTTTTTAATATCATCAGCTATCCATTTCAAGAAATAATGAAAAAAAATTTATTTTTTTGGAAGATTTATCTGGAGCCTCCATTTTATTAAAAAAAAATTGTAATTAGAATCTTAATGAAATATTTTTTTTTTAATTTGTTTTCTCGGCTGCCATTTAATGTGCGCTTCTCGATATTTTATATAAGTCTACTAGAAATGAGCAGAAGGCCTATGTAGGCTATAATGCAAAAGCTAAAACAATGAACATATTCAATGATAAAAACATTTTTTTTTTTACAATATTATAGTTAGTCACTCGTTAATGCTTTTAATTATCTCAACGGACTTGTCTAACTACATTATGTGCCCTCGGGCTTGGGGGTAGCGCCTTACATACCAAGGGTCGAGGGTTCGTATCCCAGGCAGTCCGATGATTTTATTTAATAAGAATGCATGGACTCCAATATATATATTATTCATAATAACGGTTATCGTAAAAGTCTTATATGTCCTAAGTTGCCGAAAAGACTGTGGGAATGTGTGTGTGAAAGTGAGTGTGAATGGGAAGTGTTTAAAAAAAAACTCATGATCTTAATGTTGACTTGTAAATCTTCTTCTTTTAAAAAAAATTCACAATGGGAAAAATATATATATTTGTTTTTAATAAATAAAAAATTTTTAGAACAAGACAGAGGGGGCATTGCCCATGAATAGAATAGAAAATAGATAAAATAACTTCAGAAGAAAAAATCAATAAATAAATATTTATCACGGATGTGCTTATTAAAGCTTTTGTGGTTTGAATTATTATTATTAGAGGAATTTTTAATTATAGACCACATTTTTGTTATTAATTATTTATTAAAAATATAAATACTGTACAAGGTTTAGTTTTGATATCCAAATGGCTTAAATAAAATCATCGGACTGCTTGGGATCCGAATCCGTTCTCGGATTACAAGCATGGGCGTAACTAAGGGGGTGCCGGGGGGCCTGACCCCCCCCCAGAAGGCCCGTGGTCCCCCCCCCCCCCAGAAAGCTCCCTGTCCCAAGAAAAATTGAGAAAATATGGGTCTTTCCAGGCCCCCCGGAGAATTTCTGGTCCCATGCCCCCCCCAGCCAAATTCTCTAGTTACGCCCATGTATACAAGCCCAGCATGCTTACCCTACACCAAGCCCGAGAGCTGACTGCTTATTCTGCAGCCGTTATCAAGTACTGTGCACTTGCTCAGACTCAAGTGAAACTTATATTTATATTTTTAATATCTGAGTCGGAGCAAGTGCACAGTACCTGATAGCAGCTGCAGAATAAGCAGTCGAAACGTTGTACAGTATTTATATTTTAATAAATAATGTTTTAAGGTGTCAATTTTAAAAATCTGAGATACCACATAATTCTGCTTAATTTAATGTAAATTTTCTATGTATAACTAGCTAGTGCAAATTCCTTAAAAATTCCTGTTTTGTACAATTGAAATTTGGTCGGTAAAAGAAGTGTAAGTCCAATTTGAGCTAGGTAGCTTAGCAGATGATTACCTGTTAGTGCCTGTTATTGTGCATTTGTTTATAAACTTGTTAAGAATTACTAGCAGAGGCGTCATTTGTGGAGGGAAGGGTTTTGCCCCCCCCTCCTCTTCTCCCTAGGTATTATTCTACGTAAATAAAATATATCTACGAAACTGTATAAAATTAAAAAATTAATTTAATTAAATACCATTTGGCCAAATTTGAGATACCTATTTGTAAGAAAATTGAAGTGAGAAATGAAAAAAAAGTTTGCCCCCCCCAAGAAAAAGTTGAAATGATTACGAGATTAGGTTACTTATTAATATAAAGATATCAAGTAGTTATGATCTTAAATACCTCCGGTGCATCATGAGTTTCAAAACACGTCCCTATGCAGAGCATAAGTAAATATTATGCTACTAATATCTTGTAATTTTAACAATGTTATTAACGTCTAAAATTAAAAATACTAATCCTATTTTATATCGTGTCATTATTTGTAAAAAAATTGAATAATATGAAGTTATTTTAAGTGATAGTTGATTTTCAAAATTGAAATTCAACGATCTTTACAATTAGCTAATTTTGAAAGTGGTGTAAGTCCATTTGCAGGACTGTAATTATATATTAGTTTAGTCAAATTGCTAAAAAAATTTATATAACTAAATTAGATATTGATAAAGAAGTAGAAACATTCACGACTTCATATCATTTGTCTAGATTTTTAAATTAACAGATATCAAACCTTTCATTTTTGAAACAATAGAAAATGACTACAACTTTCAAAATAAACGTCCAATTAATAACAAATATGTGGTCTATAATTAAAAATTCCCCTAATAATAATAAATAAATATTTTGAAAAAATAAACAAACAAGTTATAATAGGTTAATTGACCTTGCAATTAGTTAAAGGTGTTTTTGTGATGAATATATATTTTTTGAATCCTTGAAATAATTAACGATTGCTCATTTTAAAAATATTTCTTCCGTGAGAGAGCGAGAGAGAGAGAGGCTCAAATAGGGAGAATGTTCAAATTATAGAGAAATAAAAAAAAAAGAAACCCAGCAACACGACATTTCTTAAACAATTACATTTATTTTATGATAATATATTGTTAAGGACAATTTCATAAAGATGGCGGCACTGAATAGTAAACATTTGCGCTTAAAGCGCAGGCGCATCTACTCTTACACACACACATTGAGCAAGCGACGTAGCAAGTATAATAGGGGTGGGGGTAATCAAGTCTCCCTTCTCCTCAAGAGCCTTCCATTGGCTTCAGCGCTTGGCCACGCCTCTCGTTCAAAGGAAATCCAGCCAATGAGGGATGCCGGTGAAATGTTCCTGCCCACTAGAACAACTAGAGAACTCAAACTACGAACAGAACAGCTTCGGACAGAGTAGTGAAAACACGTACGTAAACATTTAAGCATCCCGGAAATTAAACGATATTTAATTTTATATTAGATAATTTTTTAAAAGTTTAAACTTCTTCATTTAGTGTATTAGGAGTCGTTGGGGTGAAAATACCTCCCAAAAGTGGTGCATATTTATAGGGCCGTAGTCAGAAATTTTTTCGGGAAGAGGAAGGGGGTTTTAAGAAGTAATCCCCCCTCCTAAATTAATAAATTTTAAATAAAATATTTTTTTTATTATTATTTTTAAAAGTAGGCCTATTTATAATTTTTACGGACTTTAAGGGGGAGGGGGTTGGATCCCCATAACCCCCCTGAATACAGCCCTGCATAAAAATAAGGTTTTTTGGTGTAAACAAAAGTATGAGTTCCTTTAGGTGGGAGTGAACCAATGCAGAAATGTTTTTTTTTTTTAATATTTGTAAAATTTATTTTATATTCTAAAATAATTTGGTTTTCTTGTTAAAAGCCAAAAAAATTAAAAGACAAATGATTTATTTATTTAAGTAAAAACCCCAAAGTTGGATGTTGTAGGCTCTATTTAAAATTTATTTTACAAAAATATTATTAACCTAAATAAGTAATTAATAAATTGACTATGTGATAATGTGATAATATTGTAAATTAAGAAAATAAGTCGTAAAAGAGAGTGAAGAAAGCCTAACTTCTCCCTATTTACCCGCCGGAGACTACCCAACTCCTTACCTTCTCGCAATCAAGGCAGACATGTTTACTCGGTTGCATATAATCAACTTTTGCAGGCGGAACTTTTTAAAAACATTTAATTAACCTTATAAAAAACATTTTTTTTTTTTCATTTTGCCTGTTTAGCTCAAAAAAACATTTAAAATAAAAAATTAAAATTTAATTTTGTGATAAGATTTGTTGAGAAAATTGAGAAAAATATAGTCCTATTAAAGATAAGAAAAAAACTATTGAATTCTTATTTGGTTTACTAAAAAATTTTACAAAGATATTTGTTGAATCTGTCCTTTTGAAAAAGGGTTGTCCCTACTCTGTGTCTGCTAATAATTCTATTGAAGCAATCTAAAGAAGCTCTGACAATTGAGTTTTTCCAATAACTTCTAGCTCATACTCCCACCTGAAAACAATCCTCTTTTAAAGAAAACTTCCTAATATAAAAAAAAATGTCAAGAATTCTATATTTTTCTGAGATGAAATCAACGAATGGCTAACAACAACAGTCAGAAGGGTTATATTTGCCTGAGGGCCTGTAGTGAAGAAAGATCAACAGGCATCAAATGATTTATATAAACAAGCAAGGCCAAGAAACGCTAAATTCTGGATTGGTAGCCCCATGGAACAAGACTGGAAGTCTGAATTTATCGTTACAGTTTTTCACAATACAAATTTTTCAAGCCTTATAGCCATAGAGAATACTTCTGAAAAATTTAAATAATTCCTTCTCAAGAGACAGACATAGCAGATCCATCCGGGTGCCCACAAGTTGTGGGTCCCTAAGCGAATACAGCCCTAAAATCTGATGTGTTTAAAAATATATAAAGAAATTTAGACGACATCCACCAGCAAAACTATTTTATGCATTGATGATGGGTGGAGTTTTGCAACCCGAAATTTTTGCAAATAAATAGTGTGTATGGTGGATAAAATGTCCGTACGACGATCTGGCTGCGATCGGAGAATGGGAAAACTGGAGAGATAAAACAAAGGATCGTTCCCTCTGGAGGCAGATTTGTTCATCATCGCGCGGTCCTTTGGGCCTATTCGCGTAAAGTAAAGTAAAGTAAAGTATGGTGGATAAAATGGCGCTGGCGCTCTTTCTATTTATCAATCTCAACATGCAGTCAACGATTAAAAAATAAATTTTATCATTGATGATATTTTAGTTTTGAAATCAAGATTCATTATAATCAAAAACAGTGGTTTCCAAAAGAAGGTGCTTGTTATCGCTTTGTCAAAAAAAATTTCTGATAGGGAAGAAAAATAAGTATAATAATTGATTAAAATTAAATCTTAAATTTTCTGTCATCTTTATAAAATTTTTTTTTAAATTATGCCTTAAAAATAAATCGCGGAAGGGAATGACTAAGAATTTTCATAATCTTTTAAAAATTTAATTGAAAAACATAAACTTTTAATAGTAACTAACAAAAAGAGACCAAAATAAGAATGAATAAATAAATGATAATTGTATTATTAGAATGAGAAGAAGGAAAAAGTGATTGGTCGTTGAGAATAAAAATAGAGTAATAGAAAGAAAGAAGGGAAGGTAGTTTGTTGATTGCATTGGCTTGGTCACAATTAGGCACTTGTCTCTCTCTTTTCCCCAAGTTGCCTGCCTGCCATTGGTGTGTCCGGTTGTTCCCTTGGTTGGCGATTAATGGTGCTATGGTAATGGGCCCTCAGGGTGGAGGTGCGGTGCATGCTCGGTGCGGCATTAATAAAACATGTAGCGTGTGACTGGCAATGGCAGTGGGTGGTTGGGTGCTTCACTAGTAGTGGGGGCAATGGAGTTAAGTTAGTCGCAAGTTGCACGCGATTGGTCGATTGGAGCTAACATGAAGCTCTATGGCCGCTTGGGGGCAAGCGCTGGCCGGAACATAGAGCGGAGATTGAAATCGGCGACCGGGGAAAGAAAGAAAAAAAAAAAGAAAGAGAGGCGACCGTCTAATGAGTCTTATAAGAGAGAGAAAGAGAGCTAACTAAACACTTTCAAAACAAAAGAGAAAATTTCCAGATTGGATATTTAGAAAAGAATGCTTATTTTAAAACAATTTCATGAGGAAGATTCAATATACAAAAAAATTTGTTTATTTTCCTTTTTACTTCTCTGGTTTCGACATATAATAGGCTACTGTTTTTAAGGGAGATGTCAAAAATAATTTATTTTAAATGCGAAAATATGTCAAAAGTATATCAAATATTATTTTTGCATTTAATATTAATTCCGAGCTGGAGCTGTCTTTTTTTTATTTTTTGATAAAATTGGAAAAAAATAAACAAGTACATCAGTAAAGTACTAGTACTCGAGGTTTCCCAAAGACAAGGACAAATGTAGTTGGTTTTGTATGCCGAAAATAGGAAATAATTACAATTTCAAAGAAATTGTTAAAGAGAATTTAGAGAAAAGTGGAAAAATGTACATCAGTAAAGAACTAGTACCCGAATTTTCCCAAAAGTGAGATCTATTGATAGAACGAATTCGTTTTCGTGCGTGGCAGTGGCTGTAATTGATAGAGACACTTCTTCCTGGCTGCCACCTTCTGCCATTATTCAAATATACAAATTCATTTTAGTACCAAAAATGGAATATATTTAAAATTTGAAAAAAATCGTTAGAGCCGTTTTCGAGAACTGATGTGCTTACAGACAAACAAACGTACATTGCTTGTTTAACAGTAGATGAGATATAAGAAAAGATTATTGTAATAGGGTTGCATTTTTGAAAATCTATGGGTCGTTTTGATAACTTAACTACCCCAACATTAAAATAGCCTCCCTATGGGGAAATACATGGTGTGTGTCCTTCAGCTATTTTAATGCTGAAGGACACACACCATGTATTTCCCCATAGGGAGGTTATTTTAATGTTGAGGTAGGTAAGTTATCAAAACGACCCATAGAAAATTTAGACGGATCAAAAAATAGTCTATCACCTCAATGAAAAGGACTGGCAGAATTAGAAGTTTAAGAGATTATTGGATATCTATGTAACTCCATTAAAGAAGAAAAGACGAGATCCGTTTGATGTAGATGTGATTAAATCTGTAATTTAGGACAAAAGTCAGTAGCCAGGAGAGAACAAGCAGTCTGAGAGTAATAAAGAGCAACCCAATGTAATAATAAATAATAAAAGTATATTATAAATCTTTTGTAGCCCTGTAACCTGATGATGGTCTAATAAATTTAGACCGAAACTTGGTGAGATTTGGTGAAGAGACTTCTCCAGCCCTGAAGTGGTAATCCTCATAAGAGAGAAAAGAATGAGAGGAATATGATAAACACAGAACTACCAGTACGTATATAGGACTAGTATAAAATATTTTTTCGTTTTGAGAATCACTAGATATTAGGCGCTATCACAAGAGGAGGCGATTAGGCGAGGATAAAGCAGTTAAGCTTATAATTCTGAGTTGAAAAAAACTCGAGTTCAAATCCCCTCATGGCAAAATATTATTATCTAACTCTTTGTGAGATGGAAACGGGAATCCACCTCAGTATCATTCCCATGAAAGTTACCTCTCAGAAGTAACCACAACGTGCCAGGTCTGACACTAATGACTGAATTGAGGGGGATTGAGATATTAGGCACAAGAACATCCCTTAGTCAGAAGATTAGAGATAAAGATTTCAGAAGATGAATATACAATACTTTTGAATTTTTTCCCAAAGAACTCAAACAGATAAAATTCAAAAATTACATAAAAGCAAAAAAATACTGTAGCTACATTAATATATTATAATATAAAGAAATGTGCCAGATCTCGCCCTTTTGTATTTATATTGACTTTTTTTTTTTACAAATAGCTGCATAATTAAAATAAATAAGTATAAATATAAGCATGTTACCACCGGTATCAATATAAAATTGCGGTAGGTAAAATAAATTAAAGATTTGCTGAATTTTATTAAAAATTTTTTCTTCTTTTCTTGTTCCAAATAAAAAAAAAAAATCATATTACATTAATATTTATATATCAATGTAAATTTTGTTCAGGAAAAAAAAGGAATAAAAAACTAAACATTAGTTTGAAGAGAAATTGCACGTCGAGATGGCGAGGAGAGTTCGGTGAACTGCAAATGAGATGCCTGGGAGAGCAGGCCGCCCAACCAGCACGTCTCTCTCTCTCTCTTTGTTGAGTGGTAATCGTACAATTTAAATACAATGCCCCGTGATTACAAGTCGTGCTAAGCAACCTGATGCATTTGCATTAGATCAATTCGCACTCCGAATGATAAAAAATTTTCTTCAAAAAATAAGAGAGGTATTCCTATTTATTCCTATGAAGGAATGCTGCTCCAGAGTAGATCTTATTTATACTGTATTTAAAGATATGTTACATCTCCATTTCTAAAAGTTTTAGCAAGAAAGGGAATTAGGGAATAACTCAAACATCCACCCTCTTCCCCGATGATCTTAATTAAACCATGATAAATGAATTTTAAAATTATTTTCACCAATTTTAATACTAAAAAAAAATAAATAAAAGATAGGTTTAAAACTATTATTTTCTAATAGACGAAACAGCGCAAGAATATATCATGTAGAAGGTTTACTTTGCTTAAAACCTTTTTGCAGATTGAGATGCAAGGTAAAGAAATAAATGGAAGTGGGTGCCTTCGTGCATGAAATCCTCTCAAGGAAATCAACAAACGGTAATGGATCTTTATATGGTCTAATGAAATGGATTAATCTTTAAATATACATATATAAAATTCGCTAATGTCCGTCTGTCTGTCTGTCAGGGTCTATTTAGGCAACTTCCCATTGGAATTTTGAAATGAAATTTTATATGCATAAAGAAGACCTAGGGAATACAGAAAAATTATTTTCATCACGAAATTCCTATAACTTTTTGAGTTATTAATCCCATAGGAATTGTATAGAGAAATATTGATGTATTCTTTTCATTTGTGTATTCCATAAATGTAAACTCAAGCAGGCACTGAATTGGAATGTAGTAATAATAATTTTTTTTTCATAATTAAGAAGAAAAGGCGCCCCCGGGTTTGGCGTAGTAGGTAGAGTGCCTACCTCCTATACCAAACGTCGCGGGTTCGGAAAATTTCCAAACATTAATTAATTCAATATTAAGGACTATACTATTAAAAATAAGAAAAAATAATAATAATTACTTTTTCATAAAGATGCACCATAATAAGTTGGCAAAATTCATTTGAAGAAATCCATTCAGGTGTTGGTTTCTGCTATCGCTCGCCTACTATCTAAACAAAAAAATCTCAAAATGTTAAATAAAAAACTCATATTCAAAATTAATTCTCTTTTGATGAATTAATTATGAATACAAGTTGACATCCTCGGCTGAAAAATAAAATGGGAAACATTTATTTTTTTTAATTGTTTATACATAGTTTTTACATAAAAAAATATAATTTTAAATACACAACACAAATTCACACATTTAAGCTTCTTTTGAAGAGGTTGAGGCGTGGAGGCGTCTTCTTCATAGAGTACTGCCTTCGTTGATATGTATTCTTGGTCTTCATAGTCTTCGAAGATTGAATTCGTACTTCACTCACAATTCTTCCTTTTTATTCTTCGCATAAAATGCATAAAAATCAGAAAAGAAAGATCATAAAGATCTTATAAAAAGTTTTAGAAGTGCAAAAATTGCATATTCATTAAGTGTGACCACTCTCCCAAATTCAAATATCATTGTTGTTTAAGTGAAGCTAAGCTAAAGGGACCTATATTTAAATATTATTGCGCCCGGGGAGAGTGATCCCCCTCACCTCTATAATTCCCTAATATATAAATCGAAAGACATGCATTTAATTTTGGCCGAAGAGAACTTTTATAGGCCTAAGGCCTAATTAATTTTGTCCGAATAGAAGAAACTTGTTGTATTTTCATTGGACTTATCATCTTAACACAAGGATCCGAACTGAACTGAGTACTGATGTTGAAATACCTGCCTAAATCTAGTAATCATTTATCGAAAGGTTGTTATTACTCTCCACAAGAGAATCTTTATATTCACTTGCTGTTCGAAATCAATGTGATCAGAATCAAGAATCCAATGAAACATGACAAGTTTCGGTTTTGAGTTATATCAAAAATAAAAAAAAAATAAAAAACAAGAACTCGTCTCTTCCTTCCAAACTCTAGACTGCCTAACGGGGGTAAACAGTGATTTTTGATTGCATGCTGATTTTCTAGCGAACGGAAATCCGAGAGAGCTCAAGTTTACAAAAAATATTTACAAAAAAATAATGTCCCTTAATTCTAACAACAATTGAAATAATAAAGCAGAATAAAAAAATACAGTAGATCCATTGACATTTTAAAGTTTCAATAAATAGAGAAAAAATAAAATTTGGTTTCGTTGATATGATGAAAAAATTTTTTTGTATTTGTTCTTAAATAGAAATTCTTAAAATATTTTTATGAATTCAACTCAACCTTTAACCAAGGATTAAGTGGTGAGGTAAATAAATAAAACAATTTTAAAAATTTCAAAATAGGCCTATATCAAATAAATATTGCTACTAAGAAAAATTATAAAATTTTAATTAGCAGTCACTTAAGTCAAGGACTGACTGTATATATAATTCAAATAAACCATTTAAAATGTAAAAAATATGATAACTATAAATTTAATTTTTATTTTGCTTTTTACAATTTTTACTTATATAAAAGTATTGCTTGCGAAAGAAGAGTAAAGAGACAATGGAGTTATTATATATAAATCAAATTCTTAATTAATTATAAAATTGAACATTTTACATTTACAAGATAGCTACTACTTTCGAAGAAATTTTTCAAACAAAATAAAAAATATTGATTTTATTAAATTTAAATAAAATTAAATTAAATCATTTTTTGTACTGAATCTCAAAATTTGTAATCTTTTATGTTTTGAAACTCCCATTTTTTTTTAGACTTCTTGGCTTTACTCGTTTGTCGCAAGCAATAATAAAAATAATAAAAATAAGCGGATCTGAGGGGATTTAGGGGTTGAAAAAAAACCCTTCGAAATTAAAAATTGACAAAAACAAATTTTAACATTTTCAAAAGAAACAAGTCTAAAAACAAATTTTGAAAATTTAACATTTAAATTTATAGAAACCGTCCCCTTCATCATCGATGACATGATCTGCTTATTAAAAATAAAGAGGAGACTCAGATTGGTAAAAATATTTGCAGCCAATTAATAAATTTTGTAGCAAAATTGTTTAGTTTTGGTTTTTGTGTTTATATTGATATTAAAAGCTTTATTATGTGTATGTGAAGTTTAAAAATGGCTGCTTCAATTACTTAATTTGTTTAACTTTTTTGATGAAATTTCTTTAATTTGAATATTTGATTCAAAATATAATTTTTAGTTTGTAAATAAAGAATTAAAAAATCTAAATGGGCCTTATGTCCATTCCTACTCCTATAGAGAGGGCATGTAAATACCTTGTTTCATTTCCATCCTCCATTTCCATCGAATCGCTCGAAGAATACACTGAAAGAGAAGCCCTGAAGCTAAAAACCCACCCTTTCTTCATTACCTATTAGCTAAATGTTTGCCAGAATGGCAGAACACACCTTATAACATGACGACTTGGTGATCTCGCAGAAAGGCAGCAAGGCAGCAAGGAAACCTAACCTAAAGAGGAAGAGAGTTTGGGGCCTAAAATACCTATGTGTGTGTGAGTGTTTGAGAGGAAGGGTAGGGAGGTAGAGGATTGAGAGAGTTATTTTCATCTTTAAACTTCATTTGAACTGAAAATTGAATTTTATAATCAATTTTTATAAAATTTTCAAATATCTATAATTTTGTTTTTTTATATATAAATTGATTTTTTTTCTTTATTTATTACAATTTTTATTTTATTTATATATAAAAAAAATCACACGGTATAAGAATGATTCGGAAAAAAATAGAAATCTACATAATTTATTTAGAGAAATTAGTAGTTTTAGGTAAATGATGAAATTCTAATTAAAAATAAATGAACTTTAATAAAAGAATATAGTAAAAAAATGAAAATAACCAAGTTGCAAATCAGGGTTCTCAACCACCGCGCATTGCAATTGCACCACGAGATGTTCTTTTTTATATAAAAATTAAATTTATTTTTATTATTTATTTATTTTCATTTATTTTTTTTTTTTTTTTTGTAATTTAAATATAAATTACAACATCACGATGGACAAGTGCAAATATGAAAAAATTAAAGATATTCCCGTTCAGAAGAAAAATGAAAATTTCTTAATTATTTGTATTATTAAAGTAATAGAATCATAATTTGTCTTTGAAAATGTTAATCGTTTTTCGTTTATGCGTTTTATGAATACAAAAATGAATAAATAACGGTTTATAATTGAAAATAAGTTGGGAACCACATGACTTACATAATATATGTGTGTGTGTGTGTATATGTGCGAATTCTCAACTCAATTGATCAAAATCTAAAAAAATTTTATTTTTAAATATTAAACTTTTTAAGTTTATCTTTGATTGTAAATTATTATTGTTGTAAAAAGAATTTAAGTTTTTTTTTTGTCATCTTACATTACAGATACACTTGAGTTGAAGAACTAAAATTGTCATCAGTCAACTTAAGTTTGGTGATTTTTTTGAAAAAATTAGTAAGAGAACATAGTTTCAAGTTAATCTAATTTAAAGAACATAATATTGTAATGATATATTGTTCCTTTATTAGAAATTTGAAAAAAAAATATCACCAACTATATGGTTTATAATATTTTTTCAAATTTTTAAGATTGGCCTAAATATCATATCGATATTAATTTTGACATCAAACTAGCGCTGTTATTAACAATTTCTAAAAGAATATCACTTGACTCTTTTTGACTGTAAAAATTTAAGAGCTCAACTCAAGTTAAACTGTAAAAAATCTGAGTCTCCTTTAATATAATCGCTGGCCTTACTTCAAGTCCTTGAGAAGAGAAGCTCAGTAGAAAGACTAGATAGAAGAGAAGATCAGTTGCTACTCGAGAAGAATTGTTGCAGCAGAAGCGAGGCTCACTTGTTACTCCAGAAGAGAGGCCAGAAGTCAAATCAATCTCATGAAAGTAGACCGGGAACTGAAAGAAAAGAAAACGACAGTAATTAATCAAATGTAATACATTTTTGGATAGTTTCCCTAAAAAACTATTTCATTATATATATAAAAAAAAAAACTATGCTTTCTATAATAAAAATATAATGTAGGCAATAGAAAGTAAAATTTGTTTTATTGAAAATTAATTTAAGAAAAAAAAAAATTACCAGCTGACTCGAAGAGTAATGTCCTTCATCATTCGTGTATAAAGTAATAATAACCCCTCCAACTTTTTATATAGGTCTCGTTCTGTATGATGATGCCGTTTAGGTAAAATACAGCATCTGGAGATTGAGTCCGAGAAATATTGTCTCATAAGTTCAAGGACTATCTGAAAAAAAAAAAAAAAAAAAAAAAAATTTAATTCCTTTTATTAAAAGTTTGAAAATATTCTAAAACCAGAAGCAAATTAGTATGTCCCCCCCCCCCCCCAGTGGACCAAAAAGGACTATCTGAAAAAAAAATTTAAAACAGAAGCAAATTAGTATGTGTTCTTCCCCCCCCCCCCCCACTGGACCAAAAAATACTATAATTCCCTTTATGTATTTTATTTTCAGATAAAAAATACAAATTCCTCAAGATTAAAAAAAACTCCTCTCCTAAGGGCTTGTACCTGATAATATAACATCCAATGAATTCATTTATCATAATATTCATTAATGATATGGAAATGTAATTTCTTGAAAAAACAAACAAACAAAAAATTATATTCCTAATTTTATTTAGCGCAGCTGAATTGGCCTTCGAAGTTGAAAAAATATTAAGAGAAATGAAATATATCTGATTAACTATTAAGTCAAATAAAAAATATTTTCGGTGTGAGATTGAAATTATAAGTGGGCAGTCCAAGTCTAGCTGCATAGCTAGTTTTTATAGAAAAAAAAAATTTATAAGTAATAACTATAATCAAAAAAATTTTGAGACTTAAAGAGACTAGGTCCTCCAAATCTGTCTATGCAGCTAGTTTAAATAAAAATGTTAAAAGAACTATTTTTTTTGTCTTGCATCTGAGACCATTTAGACCCCGTCCCTATAATTTTCATTTGATTGGAAGCCAATTTAATTGAGGAGGCAACAAGAGCACATGAAGCTAACGCTTTACCTCTGTAGGCCTACTATGGGTCAAGGGAAGAAATACATTTAAGAGAAATGAAAAATATCTGTCTGAGTAGCTAGTTTTTTTAATGAAATAAATATTTACATATAAATTATGAAGAGAAATTAAAAATGTGAAAATGGTGTTTCCGAGTAAACCGCCCAAAACTGGCTATGCAGCTAGTAATAGAAAGTTAAAGATATTCATAAATAGTAAGAGAATGAAAAAAAATTCCATCTTTTTCAAACAAATCTAGTTGAAAAAATACATAATTTGAGTTTTGGCAAATAAATAATGTTAGAAAGATTTGTAAACTTTTCTCTTTAATACTAATTTGAATATTTATTTGAAATATTAATTAATTTTATATAAAAATACTTAAAACTAATTAAAAAACGGCCTAAAAATAAAAGGATCCCATTGTTCGAGGTGTGTTCAAAAAATATTCCATTATTAAATTCACTCTAACCTAAGATTTGAAACTTCTTGCTTTGATCTTCAAAAGAAAACGACATAAAATTGCGATATAAAAGGATAACTGAATGTATCACTACTTCGCTTATATAATTAAATTGAAACGCAATAAATGATTGAGTGATATTTACCTGTTGGTGATGAATTCGAGAGAATTTCAACGAAGAGAGGAGAGAGAATGCCTTGGCGTTTGGGCTGCAGCGTCGCGACGCGTCGCTTGCCTGTAGGGTAGACTGACTGGCTGGCGGCTGCTGCCTGAGGCGGCGACGGTCGCCGCACTGGCTGGAGTGTGGGGGGGGGCGCCAACAATGTTCTATTAATAGAACACAAGCAATAAAATTAAATTAATTTATTTAAAAGATCTTTTAAATAAAAATAAATTATTTCTATTTTATGCGAATTATCCCTTACAAAAAGACAGAAAAAAAATCTGGTGTGACTGGTCGCACTCTAAATAATTAAAAGTTGTGTTATGTGCTGTCACCCCAGATTTTTTGTGTCGAGATATAATTAGTTTCCGCCAATATATTAGATCTCCAAAATGTAGAAAAACAGAATATTTTTACTTTCTCTTACCTCTATATATATATGTTAATATATATAGAGAGAAAGTATTGGATTCATGTCAAAAATTCGATGTCGAGATTTTGATGGATATACACGTTTTGAGGTCCACTGAGTCCAAAAAAGTGGTCCCGCAAGTCAAGCGCAGTTACAGAGATTTGAGAAAATTAACATTAAAGTTTTTCTGATTTAAATTGTTTTGATTAGATTATATGGACCCTGTTATGCAATGGTGTGTCAAAGACCAAAAAATTAAAAATTGAGTTAAGCACGGAATATTGTTTCAAATGCTATAATTAATAGTATTTTTTATAAAATATGTCCTAAAAAAATTTATATTTAATGTTACTTGCACAATTGACAAGAAAAATTATATATAATCCAATGTAAACAAAAAACTTTATTGTTGATTTTCTCAAAACTCGATGTTTGGTCTTTGACACACTATTGCATAACAGGGTCCATATATGAGAATTTATTTTTTGCCAATTGTGCAAGTAACATTAAATATAAATTTTTTTAGGACATATTTCATAAAAAATACTATTAATTATAGCATTTGAAACTACCAGGTATATTTCGTGCTTAACTCAATTTTTAATTTTTTTTGGCGTTTGACATACTAATGCGTAACAGGGATCCAATGATAAAATATTTACAAATATTATGGATAATAAAAAATATTACTTGGATCTTATGGAAGAGAAGTTGCCAAGATGACGCTGGTTTCAGAAAGGTAAATAGAGTCGTTTAGTCGCCAGTGAAAAATCGATTCGAATGTTTTCTGTTTTAATAATATAAAAAATTCATTGTTAGAATATAAAATAATTACTCCCTTTCATTGTTAAAGTAGGGCTTATGCTAATAAACAAATTCAACTACGATTGAAGCCCACGGGGCGTGGTGTAGAGGTTAGCGTGCTAACCTCATATACCAAACGTCGCGGGTTCGGACCCCAGGCAGTCCGATGATTTTATTTAAGCCATCTGGATACCAGATGGCTTAAATAAAAATGCCTGGACCCTATATATATAAATTCATAAATAACGGTTATCGTAAATGTCTTATATGGCCTGAGCTGCCGAAAAGACAGTGTGAATGTGTGTGTGAGTGTGAGTGTGAATGAGAAAAAAGTGTGAATGTTTTAAAAAAAAAAAAAAAAAAAAAAAAACTACGATTGAAAAAAATTGCATCTTTTTCAAACAAATCTAGTAAATTTATCTCGACACAAAAAATCTGGTGTGACCAGCACGGTGCACAACTTTCTCTTACCGAAGGGTAAGAGAAAATTGTGTGCTGTGCACCAGACACACCAGATTTTTAAAAATATTTTTATAAAATATAGAATGCAAGTAGATCACTAATTTGTGAAGAGATGGGCCCAATTGTGATTACAGTGCTATACATTCTTGCGTTTTACTTTTTGTACAGTACAATAGAAGAGGAGAAGATTAAGTTATTAAATCTTCAATCAGTTTAAATATCTGAGTTGTCAAAAATCAAAGAGGTGTATTAAAGTAAAATTAATTTTAATTGTATTAAAACTTTAAAATAAAAAGCTGGAATTCTTATAAGAACAAATAGCAGTAACAATCAGCATGGAATGTTTTTTTCTTAATTGCAAAATTAATTAGACCTAGTATATTTGAAACTTATTTTTAATTATAGTCGCTGAAAAAAACAAACTGAGATACTACAATAGTTAACAAATTTTTTGAACCATAAGATCAATTAAAAACTATAGTAAAAAAATCACAAATCAAGATTAATCTAGAAAAAAAAAATTTATTCAAGATGAGATAAATTTAATTTCTATTATAATATGTAGTTGCAGAAAGCAGTTTGACCTTATTGAGCGTTGTTGCGCAGTTGAGAGAGAGAAAGAGATCAAAGATTGCCTTATCTAAATCAAATAATGTATTTTATGCTATACTAAGTTCGTGTAATGGACTTTGGGGTGGGGTCGAGGGGTCGATAAGACGGCAGCGTGCCTCGCTTCCTGACCATGTCTACGCTGAGGCGCGCAGCCCCCTCTAGACCACCTCCTTTGGTAAGGGACTTCCTTTTGTTCTATATACTTGCCTCCCCTTCTCTTTGTTAAAGGACAAAGAAAATATGAATATTTTCAATAAATTTATAAACAAGTGGCATATTTTCATAAAATGTCAAACGAGAATTTCAAATGTGAAGATAATTAAATGAATAGAAATTGTCTTCTTTTTAGCACCTCTTAATTTTTTTTTTTTTTTTTTTTAACACTCACACTTTTTTCTTATTCACACTCACACTCACACACACATTCACACAGTCTTTTCGGCAACTAAGGCCATATAAGACTTTTTACGATATCCGTTATTGTTAAATATACATATATGGGGTCCAGGCATTCTTATTTAAGCCATTTGGTATCCAAGTGGCTTAAATAAAATCATCGGACTGCCTGGGGTCCGAACCCGCGACGTTTGGTATATGAGGTTAGCACGCTAACCTCTACGCCATGCCCGAGGGCACCTCTTAATTAATTTAAAATAAATTGATGTTCAATTTTTTATCTCTGCCCTTCTTTTGAGGAGGTGATTAGCCGATGAATTAAAGCAGTTAAGCTTATAATCCTCAGTCAGTGGCGTAACGTACGCCCCCGCAATGCGGGGGGCCCCGGACCTTGGGGGGCCCACGGGCCGGGCCGGGCTAAAAAACTGTATCTCCTCAGGGCTCCGGTAAAAACGGAAAAATTTAGAAACAAAAAAATCTTTGTAATGAAAGTTGTGTTGGTTTCGATTTTGGTATATATTTGTGATAGTAAAGAACATATGAATTCAGATGTAAAATTTAAAGTATGGGAAAATATTATATTGTTAATGAACATTTCTCCTATCTTCCCTATGAAATACAAGAGTAAAGGGCTTCAGAAGATTTCAATTGAAAATGAGAATATAATTTGAAGAGATTAAAAATAATTGATTTTTGAATTTTAAAAAAATCGTTGGAGAAATTTTGAGAAAATCGAAAAAAATAAAAAGTAATAGTAAAGTACTAGTAATCTTTGGCCGATTTTGATTAAAAGTATTTTTGGTCCCGGGGGGTAATAAATATAGAATTTCAACCTTGTACTCAATTCCTTCATGCTTAAAATTGACCCCCCCCCCCACCCACCCCCCACACACACACACAAACAAACAAAACAACACAAAAGACAGACCATGTCGAAAACATTTTTGGATTAGGGGACTCAAAACTAAATCATAAAATCTCGACATCGAATTTGACATGAAAATATTCTCTATATATATATTACATATATAAAGGAAAGAAATAAAAATTAATGAAAATTTTTCTTTGAGAGGGCCCGGGCCCTCAGGGTTCAGGGATATACTGTATTTTAAAAATATTTTTTGTAAGGTCTAATAATGGGACCCGAAATAAAGGTTTGCCCCGGGGGGGGGCAGCTAAAAAACGTTACGCTACTGTCCTCAGTTGAAAACAACTCCAGTTCAAATCCACCTTATGACAAAAAATTATCCAACTCTATTTGAGATGCCGCCTCCTCAGGAAGAAAACGGGAACCCAAATCATTATTATTCCCATGAATATTACTTCTTATAGTAACCACAACATTTTCAAATCTAACAATAATGACTGAAGAGAGTCCTTCTTTTGTAGAGAAATCTTAAAGAGATCCTAGATTTAGTCCCCCTTCGTGGGTGCGAAACCGAATCTCCTTTAATTTGATGTTTTATTAAGCTAGAAATATCATATTATCAAAGAAAAATAATAGTATTTTATAAAAATAAAATGGGTCTCTAAAAAATTTTAAAATATAAATATTTTTAGAGCTCCTTTTTATAAGCCATCTTTGCATGACTTTTTGTTGTTAGAAACATTGGCGAGAGAAATTTTTGATGAGGAGGGTTCAAGAAAATATTTTTTTAATTTGAAAAATTTAAGATTATTTTAAGTATTTATAAATCATTTTGGTTTTTTTTTTAATATTTTACTTGCTTTACCTTATATGAAATATAATTTGTATTATAGAGCTTAAATTTATAGTCATGGCTTGGGTTCCATGGGGGGGGTGTGGGGGTTCAACCCCCCCCCCCCCCTTGGCTACGCCTATAGCTAGAAATATAAAATTTTCTAAATCAAAGGAAAATTTTTTACAAATAGAACAGAAATATTAAAATATATAAAGAAAGTAACTTTTAAAACTCCTTTAGTTTGTTTGTTCAATTATTCAATTTATTCAGTCTATAACTTGTATAAAGACTAGCATATACATTCTTTGTATATGTTAAACAAATACAACATACAAAATAACTTATTTAGTTTTTATAACTCAAGGGTCAAGCGCCAACGCGGCCGCCGTGAGCGAAAATTCAAATAAGCTAATAAGTAAAATCGTTAAAAAACGATTTTTTCAAAACACTGAATCGATTTGAATTTGAATCGAAAATCGACGCTCAAAATCGATTTTCAATTAAAATTGAAATCGAATCTACCAACCCTTTATTGAATAATTTCTAGATTTATTTTTTTGAAGAATATTTCATTTCATTAATTATTATTATTATTTATTCATATGTAAGCTCAGTGATTAATTTCCCTTTTACATCATAATCCTGCTTGAGTAGCCTAATGAGGATTTTTAAAGATAAGTTTATAAAAAAAAATTTAATATATCTAATACAGGACTTTATTAATTGAAATTACCTAAGTTACTAATCTAAGAGAATTTGAACTTGGATTAGCATTTCTTATAAGATGTACATTTGACATTTAAGAGAGGAAAGTAAAAATAAATTTTCTGATAGTGTAAGTATAGTGATTTGCAATTTAAAATATTAACCCGCTTAGAGGGGGATTAAGATGTCGGTCTCGAGATATGAAGTCCCAAATTCTGATGAGGAACATGCAATGCTATGCTCTTATTTTTAAGTTTAAACGAGATGAGAGATAACAACCTCAATATTTGAAAGTTTTTATTTTATTTTCTATTGTTACAACAAGTAAAAGAGAAAAGAAACCTTTTTTTATTGCAACTGGCCTTTACTTTTATAAAGCCTATATATTTAAATAGATAATAATAGATATCCATGAGCCCTTTTCTTAAAAGGATAGCCTATTATTATTTTTTGATTCCGAACATATTTTTCAATTTTATCCTTTACCAAATGGCTTTTTCAGTTTGAAAAAGATTCTCCCATCATCATCAGATGTGCGAAAATTTGCTTGCGGTTCATTTAATTGCTTATCGTGAAGAAAAAAGCAGTAATTTTGATATTCAAAAGGAATCAAATATTATATAGCTATGCAGACAAACTCGAGCAAAATTTGAGGGTGTTATGTCAAAGAATAAGAATTCTTTTGAATTAGTTCTTATATAATGGGATCTAGTTTATGTCTATCTCATCTGCAAATCTCTCAGTAATAACAATATTGATAGAAACAAAACTTAAAGGGGAACTGAGTAAATTATTTCATTAAAATAGAGGAATGTTACTATTCGTAGAATCTTGAAGAAATTAAATATTTTTTTATAATAAAAAATAAATAAAAAATAATTCTTTATAGAAAAAATAATTATAATAATAATAATAAATAATTCTTTATTTTTTTATTATAAAAAATATTTAATTTCTTCAATAACCCATGAACAATAACATTCCTCTATGTCCTCGGGCTTGGTGTAGGGGTTAGCGTGCTGGCCTTCTATGCCAAGGGCCTCGGATTCGGATCCCAGGCAATCCGATGATTTTATTTAAGCCAATTGGATACCAAATAGCTTAAATGAGAATGTCTGGACCCCCAATAGATATATTCATTAACAACTGTTATCGTAAAAGTATTATATGGCCTAAGATGCCGAAAAGACTGTGTGAGTGTGTGTGTGATTGGGAAAAGTGTGAGTGTTTAAAAAAAAAAACATTCCTCTATTTTATGGAAATACACTATTAATGTTAAATAAAAATTCATGACTTCAGGTAAACTAGGTTTTATCTGTATAAAGGCGGCTACATGTAACTACAAACTTGACAAGCATGCTTGTGCAATCTTTTTGTACAAGCAAACTGTAGCGTCTGTAGGAGAATTTTGCTCAAGCATTTTAATTGTGCAAGCCGCTTGACAATTTAAATATTAATATTTATTGTGCCTCTGTTTAAAGCAAGTGAGTTATTTTTTGTTATCTTCGAATAAATAAACTTCCGAGTTTGACATTTATAGGTTAATTTTCGGCATAAGCTGTTTCTTGCATAAGCATGTGGTGCCGAAGGGAATTTGTGCATGCTGGTACAAAAAGATTGCACTTGCATGCTTGTCAAGTGTGCAGTTACGAGTAAAGCTGCCTTAAGAAACAGTATCGTATAAACTACTAATTACAAACAAAAGAGTCATGAATCAACTTAGAAGAATTTAACTGACAAAATGTCAACTACCAAATATTATTAAAAGTTTTTATGTTGAATTATATAGGATTGATGATTAAATAAATAAATATTTTACAATTATAATTTGTTGATTGATTATATCTAGGTAAAAAAATAATTCATGTGGAAATTAAAAGTTAATTTAATTTATTAATTAATAAAAAAAAAAGATTTTCCTCAGATCAAAGATTAATTTGATTATTTTTCCCCCCAACCAACTTATATCCAATAGAGAGAATTACTTGTTAAAATTTTACTTATCAATTCTGAATTCTGTTTGATAGAAATTAAATAATCAGATGGTTAGTTTAAGAGCTGGCTTTATTCACACTCAACTCGGTAAATTAATAGAAAAAAAAAAAAAAAAAAAAAAAAATTATTAAGATTGTGAATTATTTTATAAAAGGAATGTTTGATAAAGTTTGTGTAAGTGTTGGTTATTGTATCAAAGAATAAAAAAATTATTAAAGTTGAAAAGCAGCGAGTCTTCTTGTTGTTTAAGCATTAATATTTCCCCCTCTTCAATTAATTGATTCTCTTTTATTATGAAACATTCTAATTTTCAAGAGAAATACCTTTCATCAAGAATGTAAGCTCTTCCTTTATCAAAGAGAATTTAGTAAAAGAAATTTCAAATGATTACGTTCTATATAAAAAAAAATCGGAGTAAATTTTTCTAAAAATGAAATGATAAAGAAGATATCTTCTAGGTGGCGAGTGAACTTCCCCCCCTCTTCAAAGTAAAATTTAAAAAAGTTATTCACAACACACCCTAAGTAAAATTTTGCGGGGGAGACGAAAAAAATGACAGATATTTTAATTTATTCAATACATAAATATATCACTTAACTTTATTTAAATAATATGCAAACATATGCAAATTGATTAATGACAATTATTATTAATTTTTTACATGAACGACAATTCAAGAGAGGGCAAGTGTCCCCCTTTAAATGAATCTAATTAATTAGTTAAAATGAATGTTGTAGGTTTTAGGGTAAAGTATTTAATTTAATCTTCTCCTTCATATAACTTAATCAGTAATGTAACACGTAAGGGGAAGTATTGTCAAATTCGAGACTATATTTTATCGTAGGTTTTTTTCCCAAACTATTTGGCCCTCTTAAAATATGTAGAGAATGAAACTTAAATGGTGGTTGAGAAATTGTCAAACGATATTTGAGGTGTCTTAGGGCCGGTTGTTTCAGTTCTAGTTAACTAGCAAACTTATCCGACCGTGAGAAAATCATCGATATAGTAAACAAGAACACACTTAACCTTTGGGTTAAAAAAATGAGTTTTTTCACATATAATTAGCTATCTGAGGTAAAAGGGAAGTTTTGTAAAGTTAGTAACTTAATAAAGGCATAATTTATAAAAATTATTAAAAATTAAAATTAATTAAAATAAATATTAAAAATCGCTCTCTAAAATTAAAAAACAGCCAGCTCCACCTTTGTTCACTGCGCTTCCTCTATTACCTCGAGCAATCATCACCATAGTCAATCGGCTCAGAATCAATCACACCCGCGCTCCAGCACACTTAGCCAGGTTTAATATCATCCCGTCTCCGTTATGCTCCTGTAATGATATATGTGCAACCCCCCTACATATTATAGCAGAATGCCCCTTATACGTCCGCCAAAGAACTCAATACATAGAAGACATCATTGCAAACTTCCGAGACCCAGTGGCGTAGCGAGGGGGGGAGCAAGGGGGGTCATCATGCCCCGGGCGCCACTCACAAAGGGGCGCCAAATGGTCCGCAAAACAAAAAATTGCTGGGTAATTTTTATTTTTATTATAATTGATTTCTGGAAAATATATTTTAAATTTAGTGGCAGTGTAATATAATAATTTTGTATATTATATGGATTTCGAATGGGGGGGGGGGGGGGGGCGCTAAAAGGGTAATGTGCCCCGGGCGCGAGTTAAGCTCGCTACGCCACTGCCGAGACCCTTCCCTCTATCAACGTTTTCTGTCAAGCCCACAGTTTGAAGATTTGATCGCGCTCTACAACTACATAACAGCATCAAATATCATCATCTAATACCAGCAAAAAGAAAATATCCCCGATTTCAGTAGAACTCTGTTTGCTAATATATTATTGTTAGGATGTAATTTCTGATCTTTTTTTTTTTTTTTTTTATCCAAATGTTCTTAATATTCATGTTTTTTTTTTTTTATATACTCTTTTTTATATGAACGTTTTCTTTTACATGTATCTATTTTTGTATTTATGTTTTATTATGTGTAATTTTTGATTATGTATTTTGATTAAGTATTCTATATGACTTGCATTGTATTGTAATTGTGCCGATGGCCAAGGGCTAAAGGCTGGATCAATAAAAAAAAAAAAAAAAAAAAATATTAAAAATAAAAATATTTAAAGCTAATTCATTTATTTTATTTTTTTTTTAATTTAGCCCTCAGGCCATGGTGTAGTGGTTAGCGTGCTGGCCTTCTATACCAAGGGTTGCGGGATCGAATCGCAGGTAGTCCGATGATTTTATTTAAGCCATTTGGATACCAAATGACTTAAATAAATATGCCTGGACCTCCAATAAATATTTTACTAAATAATGGCTTTAGTTGGCGAAAAGACTGTATATGTGTGTGAGTGTGAGTGGGAAAAAAGTGTTAAAAAAATTTTTTTTTTTTAATTTCCAAAAAAATAAATAAACAAGACTTGTGTTTCTAATTATCCTTGGGACTAGTTATCTACGATCTGGGCTGTTATTTAATCATATGATTAGCTTAACTAAAACTTAAAAGATTCCAAGTCATAGGCATCGAGCTTAAACGAAGGATAGCTAGTTAATTAGAACTGAAGCAATCGGCTCTTGCATTGGCTACCAATCCAATTTAAATAAATAGAGACGTGGACTAAATGGTCTTCAATCCCGAAAAAGACCTTAAATTAAATTTAAAAAAATAATAAATAATTTTTTTGTTTATTTTAGCCTCATAAAAAATTATTAATTTTACTTTTAAAATTCATAAATCAATTATTTGTATATTCTCATTTTGCCCTTGAAATCTTATGAAGAGTTCATGGGCGTTCTGTCGGAAACTAAATATGTGTCGACATTAAAACTCTGGTGAGGCAAGCACACAAAACTTAACTTTATCTTACCTAAGGTAAAAGAAAGTTTTATGCTGTGCAAACAGTCACACCAGATATTTTTATTTATATTATGTTAAAAATAAAAATAAAAAATTTCATTAAAGTGCAACAGCAACCACCATTTTAAACTTTAGTAAATTAAGTTATTAATTGTAAATTCAACTGGAAATTAATGAAGAAGTCCGAGTTAACTTTAAGATCAGATTTTGATGAATGTTTGATCAGAAAACGCTGACGCCTTTTAATGAATTCACGCCATTGCATATATTATCATTAGTTTTACAAGCCACGAATAGCGGAAATGACGTTTTCCATGGACGGCTTCTTATACGCCATTTTTTAAATGTTGTATGCATTGAATTTAGTAAATTTATTCAGCGTGGGCAGACAATTAAACTCTAATGGCGACGAGGGGAAAAAAGTTCACATCAGATCAGAATTTTATGAGTTTTCTTTCTTAAATGTAATTAAAAATACTTTGAAGTAAAAAATCATTTCCTTTGTTTTATTAATTGTATTATAATTATAACTAATAAATTTCAATTTTTATTATCAAAATTCATTTAGAATTACATTTTTAAGACTCCGAGGGAGAGGATTTTTTTTTAATTTTTACTTTATCTTATTTTCAATTATACTAGCTTTATTTCTATTTTAGATTAAAAAAATTTGATTTTTTTATTTATTTCATTAGGTTCATTCGGATCTTGCATAAATTTCATTAAAAAAAAAAAGAAAATTTCTCCTTTTTAGCTGAAGATCAACAAATCGAGAGGGGGTATTCTTAAACAGACAGACCCAATATTTTGACATTTAAATTAGTTTAAAAAAAATTTGGGGGCGATATAAAATTTATAAAGATAGAAAAATATTTATATATTGATACCATGGCAACCATTTCTCCTATCTTTCCTATGAAGTACAAGAGTAAAGTGGCCGGAAATAAATTAAAAAAAAAAAAGAGTAAAGTGGTCTTCAGAAAATTTCAATGTCAAAATGAGAATATACATTTTAAAGAGCATCTAAAAAATAAGTGATTTTTGAATTTTAATCAAAATAGTTGGAGAAAATATTGAGAAAATCGAAAAAAAAATTGAAAAATTACATCAGTAAAGTACTAGTACTCTTTGCCGATTTTGATTAAAAGCTCATTTTCGCGCCTCAGGGGTGTGCCTAATTTAAATATAAAAATTCAACTTCCTAACTCAATTCCCTCAAGCATAACATTGAACACAGACACACAGGCAGACCATGTCGCAAAAACCACTTTTTTGGATTCAGAACGGATCTCAAAACGTGTATATCCATCAAAATCTCGACATCGAATTTTTGGCATGAATCCAATACTTTCTCTCTATATATTTTAATATATATATAGAGGTAAGAGAAAGTAAAAATAGTTGCAAAATTTTTTTAATTTAATATCGATTAATATTGATTTAATCAAAATTTCTGATTCAAAATCATCATAAAATTCCATGATATTTTTGATTGGAAATAGAGCTAAATTAGTTAATATAAAGGGGATTCTTTTTTTAGGAAAAGGCAAAGAGAAAATTTAAAAATGCCTAGTATAGGTCTATCTCAATAAATGTTGAAAAACATGAATAAAATAAAAAAAGCGAAGATGCGGTCTTCTTATCAAAGACATATTTAGTTATGGATGTTTATTTATATAACAGGAAAAGAAACAGGAGCAGCCAAAAAATATAAAGCCTCCGAATTTCACAAATTAATGAGACTTTCGGGAAAATCCTATCATCAGCCATTCAAAATTTTGTGGTCATATGGGCACAATACATGCATATTTATGTCCATATATACGGGCGAGTTGAACCATCATACTTATTCTTACTGACCAGGGCCTAAACAATTTTGAAGGACTGATGATAGGATAATAAAATTTTCCCGAAACGTCTCATTAATTAATGAAAATCGAAGGCATTATATTTTTTGGCTGCTCCTGCTCCTTTTTCAGTTTAAATAATTATTTTTCTAGTCTTATTACTCCTCTATATCCCCATTGACAAATCGATTTTAGAGGTTTATAGAAAAGGAACATCCAATAAATTAACCATTTTAAATCCTACTCTACAATCTTTGAAGTAGTTTGTTAAATTTTTTCTTTGTTAAATCTTTTACAAATTCTATGAATGTCAGATGGATTCACTATGATTAACAGAAATTATAAACTTTGACAAGCGAATCAAAAATTGATTCCAATTTCTAATTCGGAGATTCGAAACCGTAATTATATTATTTGAGTCTACTTTCTATTCATTCTGACTAAGCGAATCATTGAATTTTAATCTCAAGATTGTCATTTAGGTACCGAATCAATCCGTCAATGTCAATAGAATATTCTACAATAATTCCGGGATAGGAATTATCATAACGAGCTGGCTTCTTTATTATTTCATATCCGGCACTTAATTGATTGCATGCTGCATCATTGATGGACATTTCAATCAAAGAAATTATCAATGTTGCTTTAAGAATAAAAATAAAAATAATTTTAAAAAAAGGGTATTTATTCAAAAGCACCAAAAAGAGGAAAATAACTTAAGAAACGTGGGGCGTAGGAGCGGCGTTTAAAAGTACTTTAAAAAAAAACTAGACTATTATAAGGAATTTTTCAATGCGGTTTTTTTTTTTAATGAATTATATTCATAAAGGATTATTGGGTCAGAGAGTTATAATTTTTCAATGACTTATTAAAAAATTATGAAAATTAATTTTTTTTTTTGTTATCAAGCTAATACAGCAAACCATCTGCCCCAATAATCTTAAATTTTTTTAAATTAAAAAATGAATTTATTGTTATTATTAATCACATATTAATTAAGAAAATTTTAAAATAAGATTAGTAGATATATTTAAAAAATTATGTGTCAAATAGTTCAGCACTCTTGCAAAAGGTGGCAGGCCGCCGATTCCCCTATTAGTCTATACCTGGCCTATATTTATATGTATATATGCTTTTATAAAAGTTACATAATATATAATAACATGTATAAAGTATTCATTCTTAAAAGATCAATGAAAATCAACCAAATGCATTAAATTATTAGCTACCATTCTGACATCTCTTGGCAAATTTTCGTAATAGGTTTTTTTTTTTTTTTGTTTACTTTTTAAGACACACAACGTATAAAAATTTACGAAAGTAATACAGTATAATCGTTTAAAAAAAGTGTGAGTATAAAAATTAAAATTTCATTATTTTAGACAATTCCATTTATAACTTAAATAAAATCATTGTGGGGGTGGAAAGTTCGCGTGCATTGCGTCTGTCATTGAAATTATGAAAAATTATTATTTAAAATAAAAACCCCGTTGTTATTATAAACAAGTACTTAAATGTAAGTATAATTTTATAAGTTATTATATCAGTTTTAAAATTTTCAAATATTAACACGAAAGGGGAGTAGTAATAAACTGTTGTGGTTTTTGTTCTTGACATATGGCCTCTTTATTCTTGAATATTTTGCATTTGAACTAGTTTCCGGAGGGCACCACCCCCAATGAAGAAGATAAAATAAATAAATAAATATTTCAATGAAGAGAAAAAATGTAGTCTACATTTAATAAGGAACACCTAAGAATAGAGGTCTTGGTTCACTTTATAATCAAAAAGGCAAATACTAATATTTGTATTACTTCCGAAGATGACACGTGAGTCGAAATACTTATAAAGTATTTATACTAATGAATAATACAGTATATTGCAACATATAGGCTTGTGTTTTTAATTCAATTTCCAAGATTAAAAACAAAGAATTGATTATTACTTTCTCTTACCTATGTATATATGTAATATATATAGGAGAGAAAGTATTGGATTCATGTCAAAAATTCGATGTCGAGATTTTGATGGATCTTCACGTTTTGAGGTCCCCTGAATCCAAAAAAGTGGTTTTCGCGACATGGTCTGTCTGTGGGTGGGTGGGTGGGTGGGTGGGTGGGTGTGTCTGTGTTCAATTTTAAGCATGAAGGAATTGAGCTACGAGGTTGAAATTCTATATTTAACTTAAACACCCCCGGGACCGGAAAATAAGCTTTTAATCAAAATCGGCCAAAGATTACTAGTACTTTACTGATGTACTTTTTCAGTTTTTTTCGATTTTCTCAAAATTTGCTCCAACGGTTTTTTTTTAAATTCAAAAATCAATTATTTTTTAGATGCTCTTTAAAATGTATATTCTCATTTTGCGATTGAAATCTTCTGAAGACCACTTTACTCTTGTATTTCATAGGGAAGATAGGAGAAATGGTTGCCATGGTAACAAAATATAAATATTTTCCCATACTTATAAATTTTACATCTGAATTCAAATGTTCCGTACTGTCGGGAACTAAATATGATGGACGACAAAAAATCTGGTGTGACAAGCACAGTACACAACTTTCGATTACCGAAGGTAAGAGAAAGTTGTGTGCTGTGCGCCAGTCACACCAGATTTTTTAAAAGAGCTTCATTAAAATATTCTATTCACGATTAATAAAATCTTTATTTATATAGGGTTATTTGGTTATAGGCCTATATAGTTGTTTGTAAATAAATTTTTTTGAGGATGGAGCGAACTTTAGGATCAAGAGGTAATAGCCAAAGATAAAGGGTTAAATTATTTAATTTTCCATATATCTTGTTGCAGTTTTTAAAAAAAAAATTTTCAATATTTAAATATTTTTATAGAAAAAGTTCTACTAAACTCATTATTGATGGAGAAGAAAAAGTTTTTATAAATGCGTTGTTATTGATTTCTCCCTTCCATTCATCGAAAAGTTTTATGTTTACTATGTATACTTGGTTATATCAGTCTCATTATCAGTGGTAACGTTTCCCGAGGTATGACTATACTTCATATACTGTGGAAATGAGATTCAAAAAATTTGGCAACCGGCGTTATCATAAATAGGCTAAATTAGGGAACTACTAAATTAATTAAAATATTTTGGTTGAGGCTTATCTTTGGTGAATCTAAGTTTTTTTATTCTCTCTTTTTTTATTTATTTTTTTTTTTTTCAATAAATTTTTCTTCCATCATGGAAAAAGATCAAAAATTACATTGAAATTGAAATAAATTTTAATACTAAATTAAAAGAGTAGAATTTGGTAATTCCGAGAATATTATGCTTTCACTTTGTCTTTGGGTGGCAATACGGAAGTCGAATTGTAATAAAATTATGAAAAAGATCTCTATGGCCGAGATTCGAAACTAAATATCAACAGATATAATAAAATGAGATGGAGAAAATGGAATACGAGTATTCTGATAAGATAACGAACAACACTAGCACAACAAAGAAATTGAAGAATTTCGTTTCAGAACCGATTGGTGAGAAACCCGTGACGGCTTTGGCTGGTATCGGACCGGTACTTGGTAAACGCCTTGAAGAAAAAGGTTTCACAAGGGCTTATATGATCTTAGGTCAATTTCTGCTTTTCAAGAAGAACGAAGAGCTTTTCATCAATTGGTTGAAATTTAATATTCAGGCCAATGTGAAACAGGCATCGGATTGTCACAATTGCCTAAAGAGATGGTGCGAAGAGTTCCTTTAGCTGATGTTTTAATGGGGATGAAGTGTTTTAACGATGAATATTTTTTTAATTGGTAATTTTAATAAATATACTGTAGTTCAATTAATTTTGCTTTTTAATCTTGAATGAATCTTGAAAAATTAAAAATAATTAAAATATCGTTAAGCTGTTTTAAAAGATCTCTGATTTAAGCAGTTATTAAATTACTAGCTGAGTCTGCGGATCTCGTCACACTTCTTTGGATTTCGGAAAAAGGCTAAGTTCTACACTTCAATAAAAACACAATTTCAGTGATAAGGATTACCTTGTTTATTTTTCAAATATTCGTCAAATCGTGTTACTATTTTTGAAATATCATCATTCAAATCATTTTTTAACTGAAGTTTATTTTTCTTTTTAGTTTTAATGTCCGCGATTAAAGAGAACGTCAGTTCGCATGGGTAGGAAGTGGCGAATGGCACTAATAATTTTAAAGATTCCCTTGCCTGCTCTGGATATTCTTGTTTTTTTTTTCATCCAAAACAAGTCAGCACTTTGAGAATGAAATTCCATTTTAAGCATGCCGTCAGCACCTAAATCTATAAGAATTTCTATGAAAGAAAAGTATTTCTGTCGGTCTATAGACCAAGGGGGTCGCCAGAATTTTTCAACCTGCAAAGGGGTCGAGTATTCAAAAAGATTGAAAAACACTGTCCTAAAGGAACTAATGGAACTTTAACATATTTCCTTTTTGTAATCTTTGGATAGTCCCTAAAGTGGAAATCGTAACTTGGAGAATATATTTCAAAATTACTACAGGTGATGGAAATATTCATCCCCAGGGATACAGACAGACGCATTATTTGACATTAGAGTATTTTTTTGGCTTTGCAAAATCCTCGCCCCACAGAATGTTTCGCGAACCATAGCAGAGCATAGGCCACCTTGATTTTGCTATTAATAAGTCAATTAAAAAAATATTAATTTATTAATTAACTCAAATGGCCAAAAAAAATAAATAATTTCTATGAATTGGCATATTAGCATTATTGGTTTAAGAACATTTTCTTCTCAACTTTGAAGGTTGACAGATAAAGGAAATTGAATATTCTAAAATTGATATTGATTATATAAGAAAAAATTATTTTACTCAAATAACAATGTTCATTTTTCATTCACTTTTTTTATTTTCTAAATCCTATAATCAAAACTATTCGCTTGAAAATGATAAAGAAAAAGAACAAACAAACAAACTATTAGATTATTTAATCAAAAAATTGATTAAAAGTGTCCCCACAACGTTTTATTAAATTATAATGCATAAAATTGAATTTTTTGAAAGTATTAATAATGTCATCCGTTAAGAAAATAAAAATTTCCCTTGGTCTTGTCGTTTAAAGTCCCCGCCTCCGATCACGCATTTATTGTTCAGGTGACCATTGCATAAAAAAAAGAGAATAATATATAATAGAACGGTTTAGGTCTCGGCCAACTGCGAGAAGTCGACATCCGGTCGACAAGAGTTGATATATATGATTAGGTGACAACAAACCAATAGAAACATATCGAGAGCCCTTTGGCCCTTCAGCTCTGCGTCATCTGTCCTCAATGGAATTAGAACGATTGTATAAACGACACCGATTAAAAGAATAAAAAAATGTTTTATTTTATAAATATTGGTCCTATGATGTGTATATAATTTTCTTAAGACGACAAAAACTGAAATCTGATCCAAATGTTGAGGAATAATAATTATGAAAGAAATAGTTTAACTATTCCAAGGTTTATATATTTATTTTATAAAGTAGACGAAACTGGCGTAACGTCGCCTTGAGGACTCTAAGTGAATATTTATTAATAAATTTTATAATTTATAATAAAAAATTAATAAATTACACATTACTTGAACACGGAGATCTTAATGAAGTGCCAAAGATTTTGTGAAGATCGTATATGAACTATGTATTGACGTAGCTTCAAATTCCAATTATTTTGAACTTCGAACAACAAAATAAAGTTAAGGCAATACGCCTTTTTTCCAAAGAGTCCTTTTTAAAAATCTAACTATTGAAAATATTTAGGTACAGAAGTAACGCAAGGTTGGAAAAGCGAAAGAGAGATCAAGATAAGGATTGCTATGGCAAAGGAGGCATTTAATAGAAAGAAGAGGATTTTGACAAGTAAAATGGATTCAGGTTTGAGGATAAGCTTGGTCAAGTGTTTCGTTTGGAGTGTGCTTATGTATGGCTGTGAGGCGTGGACATTGTTGAAGAGAGATAAGGAAAGGATTGAGGCTTTTGTAGTTTGGATTTGGAGAAGGATGTTGGATATCAAGTGGTCGGACAAGGTAAGGAATGAAGAGGTGTTAAGTAGAGTAGGAGAGGAAAGAAATCTACTTAAAAACATTATTCTGAGAAAAAGGAAATGGATTGGCCATATACTTAGAAGGAATTGCCTAATGAAAAATGTACTGTAAGTAATGGTAGAAGGACAGTGTAAGAAAAGGAGAAGAAGGAAAAAAATTATCGATGAAATGAAGGAGAAAGGATACGAAGGGATGAAAAGATTAGCTGAGGAAAGGGGTGAATGGAGAAGGAAGAATCGCCACTAAAGGACCTGCGAAAAAAGCAGAAAACTTATTATGATGATGATGATGATGAACTATTGAACTATAATATAATTTTAAGGTGTGATGGTTATAAAGTCTTGCAGTGACCAGATGCCATAAGCGATTCCATTTATCACTATTAGGATGGGATTAATCAATTCAATTACATTACTTGGATGGGCGAATAAATTTTGCCCGAAACGTTTGAACATTCACAGAGAATCAAAAGTGTTTTAGTTTTGGCTGCCTGCACTTCCACATCCTTCAATAGTATATTCCCAGCCATTAAATATCATTATAAATTACACATTACATACATACATACTGCATTCGAAATTGATTTTAAAAAAATAATATAAATCTTAAAATGATCTGTTAGCACAAGAGACAAGAAGTCTGGTATTGTGCTACGGCCCAGGGTCGAAAATTTAATTGGCTAATTAAAACCCCCACCTCAAATATCTCCTTCTTGCTATGGTCCTGTATATAAGCTTATATTAGAGAATATTAAAAGTATATCATTCTTATGGATGAAAGCGATATAGACAATTTTTCAAGTTTTCTTGAATTATACTATGGTATATTTAAAATAAATAAATAATTCACAAAGAAGAACAAACAGGGAGCAACTCTCCACTCCACCTGCGGGCGTTCGTGCCGAGAAAGCTGTACTTTCCGTGATCCAAAGCTGAAACCGAAGATGGGTGGGGGGGGGGGGAGGCGAAGTCGCTGAAGTCGCATTAAGTTCAAGTCGAGGCCGCACATGCAAACTTGAAATTAATGCCACCAGAAAAACGTACAATTAAAGTCCAGATTTTAACCGTGAAAAGTGTTTAGGATATTTTATTACTCCTGGCAACGCAAACGCAAACAGCGTTTCGGACTAAAAAAAATAAATGATCTTTATACTTAGCAGTCATTTTTATTTATGAGCGTGTGTGCAAGAAAAAATTAATGATCATTTTCGAATACGAATTTTTTTTTTTTTTTTTTTTTGAGAATAAGGAATAATATTGTTCTGTTTTAACACGTCAAGAATAAAATAATCTGTCACATTTTCGATTTTAATTTTGATAAATGGCATTTCACGTTTTTGCTGATTATTTTAAGAATTAATAAAAAAAAGTAATACTATTTCTTTTTAATACAAATTTTATTCAATTTTTAGCTATAATCTGGTGCAATCAAGTAAATTCCTAGCTTACAAATGGAAGAGTAATTTTATCCTCAGTTCAATATGACGATGCTAATGGTAATGATGGTAATGTGAAAGCGCAATGCTGGTGAAATACCAGCAGAAGAGGATGAAGCCCCCCCACCCTTATATATACACATATATACACTCCTGCTATGAATTAATTTATAAAAATATGGTTGGAGGTTAGAAGCCGAAAAAACGGTATTCACATGATTAATTTTATATAAATTCAAAGTTAACATGCGGAGACTTTTAGATATTCATACATCTAACAATAGGTTCAATATTTTTAAGAAATAATTTTCTAGCCAAAATATATAGAAATTCATCACCTGCCTTTTTTGTACTATTATATATTCCCTATATTATCAAGGATCTTCAAATAAAGAAAAAACGAATTTTTCAATACAATCAAACAAAAGTATCTTTACTAATAAACACTCTACACCTTATAATCAGACTAACTAATTTGTGGTATGTCTTATACCTAATTAGATTAAAAAATAAAATTTTAATTATAATATTCTTGAAGTTCTTTTAATTACTTGAGAAGTATTATTTAAAATATAAACCCTGCAGATGTTTGCTGGGGTTGCTTCTTGTGCTCTCCTTCATTTCAGATAAACGCTTTTGTTTTCCTTAACGGTATAAGTTTTAAGTCCCCTGGTCAGCTGGTCCTTCGGGCCATGTGGGCCTTCATTAATAATTGGTTTAATTAGAATTAATCATAAACTTGATAACCGCAGAAAGTCTGATTTTATTCTATTGTAGCTTTTTATTAATATTAGACTTGAAAATAATAATAGGCTATACTTGAATTTGTGTCTATTATCTTTAAAAAACAGAAATATTTATAAACAAATATTAGTTGAGTTGAGCAAAAAAATTTATTTTATTTACGTTAAGATCATTGAATTACTATTACGAAGTGCCAAAAGGGCATCAGAGCAAAATAAAGTTATCTCTCTATTATTGATTACTACAAAGAGCCGATTACTAAAACTTTAATATTATTACTAGCCTATCTGTAATACTCAGGGGCGTATATAGAAATTTTTCTGGGGGGAGGGGGAGGCCTGAACTCAAAAATTTTTAAATTCTTTTGCGGAACTATATTTTTTCGCGCTCCGGGGCCAATCGGACATTTCGGGGGAGGGAGTCCCGCTCATATTTGTATATCCCTATATATGTATATGTGTTTGGGAAATTTCGGCCCTAGCCTCCCCCCCCCTTATATACGCCCCTGGTAATACTCAAACCATTATCTCATTTATAAAAAAAAACATAAAAAGTGTCTTATTTATTCTATTATCACTATTTTCATTATAATTACTTTAGACGGGAGGGCAACCTTAGCAAAATTTTAACTTAAAACAAACAAAACAAGGTCAAACAAAACTTTTAACAATTTTGAGGTGAATACAAAAATTTAAATAAATAAATAAGTAGTACTAATATTAATATTAATATAAATATTGAATAGAAAGCAGGAGAAAGTCAATAAAAACAGAACTCTAAAAAAAGATGAATAATAGTTGGCAAAAAATCAAATTTTTTTGAAAAATAATTTTTTTTTATAATAACCAGACACTCTCCCTAAAAATAAAGTTAAAATTTTTAACGCTGTTATAAAAAAAAAATTAATATTCTTCCCTCAGATAGCTTTTAACCCACCTCCGAGCTATCAAATAATTTAAAATACCCTTGAAAAAGTACTTAATAAATCTCTTTTGGTTGATATTTTTGAATGGGGGAAAATAAAAATTGAGCCCCAATTAAAATTTAAACAAATAGCTTTTAAAGGCCAAATAGATTTTTAAACTCCCCTGTTAATCAATTTGTCATCGGTTGGGTTTTAATTGGCTTTCGCTTCAAACTCTCGATATCTTAATTAAATCAAAGGCGTACATTTCTCTTTCTTCTCTCTCTCTCTCTCTCTTTATTTCTTTCTACCCCAATTAGAAACCACACCAAATTAAATTAATGACTTAGTTTATCGTTAAATTCAAAAATTATAAATTGTAACCTATTGAAAAAAAAGTCACAAAATACGTGAAAGATTTTTTTTTCTCAATTTGTTTATCATTTTAGCAATATTTCCTCTATAATTATCAAATTAGGATTTCATATAAAAACAAGTTCCGTCTAGGAAATATTTTCTTCTTTATAAAAACAATCAACTTATCAACTTTCGATCATTGAAGGTTAGGGCACATTAGACTAGATTTTTATTTGTCAACCTTGTTTTTATGATAGGCCCTAATAGGTTGTAGGCCTATATTAATTTCCAAGAGAGAGGTAGAGAATTAGCTTTTGGTGCCAAAGGTCAAGGGTTCGCATCCCATCACATCTCAGGGTGAGAAATTTATTTGAATTGGCACCCATCAATTTAAATAAATAGGAACGAGGTCTAAATGGCCTCAGATGTCGAAAAACAAACAAATTAAATATTATGTAGCCCAGGAGTTTCCAAACTTTTTTGGAAATGATAATTCATAAAATATATTCAATAATCAATTTATTACTCAAAATGTTTTTAGTGCATATTACTAAATTTTTTGTATAATAGAACTTAAATAACTAGACATAGCTTGGAGGGGGAGGGGGTTTGAACCCTCAACCCCCCCCCCCCATACAAGCCACTTTATAGGGTCTGGGATTCTTTAATGGCGGCTTTAAGAAAGAATATTAGACTATTTATTTATTCCCAATTGATTTTAAAAAATTATAAAATCACGTTTCTAATAAAGTTTAAATTTCTTTATACCCTATTTAATTTTTTGGATAGATTGAATCTTTAATCATTTTTTTTTTTTTTTAATTAAAGATGTTTTATTCCCAGAGTCAGAAAATTTAATTCCATTTTCTTTGAACTCAAAAGACAATTGCCTGACCCAATTTGCTTATCTTACAGGTATTATCAATCAATTCAATTCAAATGTTGCTATTTGAATAGCGTTATATTTGAATGGATGATGAGAAGTTTATAGCCTCTCTTTCTCCCACTCTCTCTTAATGTAGAATGACAATATCAGACAACTTCCTCTTTTAAACCTGTTAGCAATTCTCATTCTTTTTAAATGATGATGATGATAAAATATTGCTTGATTGTTTCCTTATTTAGGTTTACAAAGTAATGTCTCTTGTTTCGGGGTTATTTTTTTTTTTTTTTTAACGAACACTTGTTTAACAATAATTTATAATACGAGAATATAATTAGTAAATATATACTAAAAGAATCGTTTTGGAGTTAAATTTGATATTAAAACCTGATTATTTATATTCAAGTTTATTTATAGTCGTAATGCAAAGGAGGAATATGGATGAACAAGTGCGCCGAGCGAATTTTAAATCCGAATAACAGTACCCGACCAAAAATGATTAAAAATGATCGAAGGATCCTCACGCCCACAGCAGGTCTGCATAGTGAACCTTTAGGGACACACAGGGATATACACGTCCACACCAGGAACACCCAGGGATATACACGTCCACACCAGGGACACACAGGAATATACACATCCACATCAGGAACAAACAGGGATATATTTACACGTCCACACCAGGGATATACACGTCCACATCAGGGACACAGGGATATACACGTCCACATCAGGAACACACAGGGATATACACGTCCACACCAGGGATATACACGTCCATACCAGGGACAGACAGGGATACACACGCCAGCACTAGGGACACACACGGTAGATCGAGGTGACCAGAAGAAAAATGTGAGTCCCTGGTGCGGGCTTGTATACCCCTGTGTATTTTTTTAAATATTCTGATTGATATTCTGTACGTATTTGTACGATCTTTATCAAGGGATATTGCATATTAAAACAATTTTCTATCTAATAATTACGTGTTAATAAAAAAAGTCTTAATAATTATCTAGATTTTGATATTTAATTAATAATACTTGACTACGGTGTATTCTAACATGAAAATAATATTTCTCAGAAACAAGTATAAATATAAATTTCTAATTCTAATTTGAAACGGACCTGAGGGTTCTAGTTTTGCCCGGTGTGCGAAAAACCCACCCTCCGGCGGCTCTCTTTAACAATGCAAACACTTAAAACGGCGGATCGTCAATTCGTCAAGCTCTAATTTAAAATAAAACTTTAATTAAGGACATTTTATTATCAGATCTCTATGATATTAATTAAAATTTGCATTTGATGATGAAATAGCCTATTATAAAACTATTATATAGGCCTTTCTCGGTGGCACCCGCAGGTGCAGCCGGCGCTTCACCATCACCGGCGTCGTTGTCCTTATCTTGTATCACTCGCACACACTTAGCGACAGATGCTGACAAGGTAACAAGAGTACTTGTGCCGGATATATGATTTATGGACGTCGGGAACAGGTGTAAATCCGGACGTGCCAAGGCGTTCCAGAAAATGAGGGACAGTGCCAAAGCCGACCGATCCAGGAAAAATAATAAAATCGGGGGAGGGAGTCGTTATGGAGCAGATGTTCTTAAAGTAAAAAAAAATGACGAAGTGTGTGCGTTAGTTATGCAAAGTGGAGCGTGTCTATCATCGACTGATCATCTCCCACGATAAAACATTAAAACGATTGATTGTGATTTTTATCTAAATAGGCGTAAGTAGAGAAAAAATCGCTGCATTTTTTTTTTCCTATTTGTTTTATTAATAATAGATAATTCAATTTTGAAACATGAAAACATGATATTAATGATCATTTAGGAAGTTAATTTATGAAAATTTGACATGCTTTTTAATAATTACTTGAAATTTTTCTTTGGTTGGACTGGACATTTTACTTAATTTCTCAAAACGAATATTAAGTATACATTATTATTTCAATTAAGTATACAAGAATGAGTTGCTGAAATTATTTATTGTTGCCTGGAAATAGACAACCCAACGGCCCATCTAACTTTTTCATTGTTCTGTAGAAATTAGTAGGTCTACATACCGGGTACATATGCCAACCCTCTAGTGCAGTGCTTCTTAAACTTTTTGAAGTCGCGGGCCACTTGGAATCCAAGTCAATATCTCACGGCCTTCATTTTTTCAGTTTGGTTAAAAAAAACTTTATAATTTGAATTTCGTATATGCATACACTACCTAGTCAATGCATTCATTTACAAATGTCAACAGTAAAAGGAAAAAAAAATAAACACGGTTATTATGTTTTGATTAATAAGTGTATGTATCCACATAACATATTATAAGCAGTTGCAAATATATTATCATTTCAATACATTAGCTAAATTTTATAATTATAATCAATGTAAGGCTATTTAAACTTATTTAACATTAATAATTTAATTGTTACATTTGCGACTCTTTGCAGCCCCCCCCTGAGGGCAACCCATGGCCCCCTGAGGCCCGCTGCCCGCTATTTTAAGAAGTACTGATTTAGAGTAGCTCTGGGGGAATTAAATTATTGTTAAACTGGCAACCAAATAAGAATTAATTTCTACAATCTATGACTAATTTGCTTATTATTTATTGCTGCTGGCAAAGGGGAGGTGTCTAAAACAGTCAAAAAAAATTAGGCAATTTTTTTGCCTAAAAAGTTAAAATTTGAATGGCCCTTAATTGAAAAAAAATGTCTTGATTTTTACTTTTATAATATAATTTTATCTATCTTTTTATAAACTCAGCTTAATAAAAAAAGATGTGATAAATTTATTTCTCTTCGAAAAAGATTATATTCGGAAAAACCTTGGAGAATATTTTTTTTGATTATTAAATTTTTTTCTTTGCAATTTTATAATTTTAAATAAATAAGAAAGGGGATTAAAACAAACATCTGTCCAATTTTATCATCACCCACAACTTAAAAGTCGATAATTCAAGAATGTCCATTTGAATTTCAAAATAAACTCTTTTATCAGGGTTTAAATATCTTTGCTATTTATTAAAGACAGTCGCATTTATAAATATGTATATATTTATTATATTCATAACTTGATATACGGCAAACTGTTTATTATTTTTCGTTATCTAAAATCATTAAAATATTAAATAACTTCAAAAAATTATTAATGGAATTTTATTATAAATAATATTATATAGAAAATAGGTTCTCACAATTTTTTTGCGATCTTTTGAGATGTGAGAAAATCCGTGGTGCGACTCCCTATATTTTTCGCTTATTTAAATTAATAAACTTGGTTATATGTTTTTCATAATTACTTCATGACCAACACATGATATAAATAATTCTTTATTGAAAATTTTTTCTAACGTTTTTGAGATATGACCGATTATATTTAATTAAAATCAATTTGGGCTGTAGGCGAACAAAATCCACAAAATCAGATTATCTAAAATAATGAATATTTAAAAGCGATGTGACCCAAATTATTTCACCCGTTTAATGATTTTTTTTTATATCTCCACCTGTAGATTTTGCCAAAATTTGCTGGGGAAAGCTTTTATATAGGAGAAATAGCGCTCCGATAATTTCACAGCATATGTGAATTGCGTAACTTTTAGGCGTAGAGGACTGATTAATTCTTATAATACCGGATAAAAGTAAGAAAGTACAGTAGATTTGATCAACCAAAAAAGTAAATAATTTATGAAACGAATTTCGTGATTAATAATATTAATTTTTAAAAAATACCAAGAAATCGAAATGAAAAAAAAAAAAAAATATATCATCGTATGTCTTGAATAAAATTTTAAGGAAATAGAATATGCATAATTTATTTAATTGGTTATTTTTGAATGAACAAGAAAAATCAGAGATAAACACAAATTTCAAAAATTATATATTATGAAAATATTCAACCTGCATTTATCAAATTCTCTTAATTTCTAACCTATAATTTATTTGTTAGTATAATTTAAAATTTCAATTTTAGAAACAAATATTTACATTTATTGAATTGTAAATTCAATTACTTTTATATAGTAATTTGTGCAATATACTTGTTAATCAAAAGGTTTATTTTTCAAAAGAAATGATTGAACATACTAACCAATATTATTATTAGACTTGGTAATTGATCAAACGAAAGAAATGTCAAATAAATGTCATTAAATTTATTCGCAACAAAAAATTATATTATTTTTCAATTGACGTCAGAAATGATTTGATTTTTTACATAGGGTCTAATTTGAATAGTGGTCTGCCAAAAATAAATTCAAGTCTAATTTAAACTACTTATGGGGCCTATATCAAGGAGAGGGAGAAATTTTTAGTGAGATTATACTCACTAAAGAAAAATCAAATTTAACTAGCTTTGTTTGAAAAAAGCTGGAATTTTTTTTCAATCAACGCTAAAATAGACTGTAAATAAGTCAATATTTCGTTTAAGGTGCGCGTCTTGAAAAGCCGTTAGAACACGATTAACTACCGAGTTACTCTAGGCGGCAAGAGATGGCGTTAGTTTTTCACATAGAAATACAAGGGATTTATTCCATTTCATTTGAAAGATTCCAGCTAATTAATTAAGGGTAAAAAATTAATTATTTTTTAACACAATGATTACTAATTTAATTATCTACAACTTATAGAGCGGTTTTTTTAAAAATATCTTTTATTTAATGCGATTAATCTAAAAAAAGAAATTTGTTTTTTTTTTGAAAATCAAAAAAAAGGGCTTTTATAAGTTGTATATATTTTAAATAGCTTTAATTTAAGGGGGGGTGGGGGGGGGGGGGGGGGGGTGGGGTCGGTGGTGGGGGGGGGGGTTTTTTCTTTTGGGTGGGGTGTTTCTTGGGAAAGTAAAAAAATTTGAGGTCGATAGCTTCAAAATAGTGGCCGCTGGAAACTCCCAAAATTAGCACCCCGAGACGCTCACCTTAAGTTAACAAATTTTCGTGTTTGATTGGGCAAAAATTGCGCCCCCTGGAGTCGAACCAGGACCTCCACGTTTTCGCGGCGGACCTACCTTTAACCTACACTGTTAAAAATTTCCAAGGGATATTCATAAACTTGTATATGACGTCTGTTACATTAAAATTCAAGCATGACGCTATATGAAAAACAATTGAAAATTCATATTTTTATAGTGTAGGGCAGGCGACCTAGGTACGACTCCAGGAACGCATTTTTCGCCCAATCAAACAGAAACTCATCTCGCAAATTTGTTATCTTAATTATAAAAAACAATATTCTTTCATTTTGTTTTTCTTTTTTGTCTAAAATTTTTCCATCTTCTGTGATCAATAGCGTAAAAGAATAATTAACATCAAATTAAAGGTAAATTATTTATAAATTCATTTTAACGAAATTGTGACCGTAGCTTTGTTATTAAAACCGTCACGCCTCTTTCCCCACCCACAAGCTATTCTTATTTAGCAGCAGTCAAGAAAATCCTACCTCTTTAATTGAAACTTCCAGGTCACCGACATTAAAAATGAATAATAATAATATAAAGGAGAGGAATTAAAAAAAACTTTGGCTCTATAATCTTTTTTCACACGCATATGAAACTTTTCTGTTTAATTACAATTAAAATGTCCTAATAAATACAAAGTAAGAAGTTCTTTTTCGAAGAAAGAATATTAGGGTATAATCAAAGATGAAAATTATTTATTAGAGAAAAAAAACGCACAAAAGTAAGGATTTATTAATGAAAATAAAAAAATAAAAGCTCTGTTTTTAAAATGAGACGGTCTGGAAATAAAATTTGAAGATAAATCTAATAATTTAAATAAATAATTTATGTATTAAACTTTTTAATTATAAATTTTTAATTAATATTAGAAAATAAAAAAAAAGAGATGTAAATGGATAAGTTTAAAATTCTCTGATTAGACCAGCAAAGAGCTATACTCAGAAAACAATTACACTAGTCGACAAAAATGAACTTTTTTCTTTCACAAGAATGAAGATATGAAATTCTAGAAGTATTTTTCACCCTGAATTCAGATATGTAGTTAGAATTTTTCCATCAGGCACAGTTTTAGAGATATAGAGCAAAATAGATTTTAGTCGAAAATGGGCTCTAAAACGGCTTTATTTAGAATGTTCAAATTATTTTTAACGCCGCACCCCGTCAAATTATGCAGATAGTTAGAATACATATAAATTTTAAGTTTCATCCCAATCGGAGGTCATTTAGACGTGCCGCAAACGGCTTAAAGTTTAAAAAAATCGAAATTTCCAAGATTTTTTTTGCTTTGGTCACCCCTAATACAATTTTAGATATCCCTGAATGGAAAAAACATATATGTACGATATTCTATAGTTCTTTGGCTTTCTAAAAATCACTCATTCGTAAAAATCTGTTAATTATTAACGAAATTATGAACAAAAACGTGAGCAAAGAAAAAACCCAAGTACACTCACTGGACGAAAAAATGGACCTCTTGTTCTTTTAGAAGTATAAAGAAAGATATGAGATTCAAAAAATATTTTTATTTAATAATATATAATAAAGTTAGAGCCCGTGACCCGATGCTCAGAAGAGGATACATTAGCTTCTCGTGGATAGGGTTCGCTTTTTTAATTCAATTGAAGTCCATTTTTTTCGACCAGTGAGTGTACTTGTGTTTTTTCTTTGCTCACGTTTTTGTTAATAATTTCGTTAATAATTAGCAAATTTTTATGAATGAATGATTTTTAGAAAGCCAAAGAACTATAGAATATCGTACATATATGTGTTTTGCATTCAGGGGTATCTAAAATTGTATTAGGGGTGACCAAAGCAAAAAAATCTTGGAAATTTCGATTTTTTGAAACTTTAAGCCGTTTGCGGCACGTCTAAATGACCTCCGATTGGAATGAAACTTAAAATTTATATGTATTCTAACTATCTGCATAATTTGACGGGGTGCGGCGTTAAAAATAATTTGAACATTCTAAATAAAAGCCGTTTTAGAGCCCATTTTCGACTAAAATCTATTTTGCTCTATATCTCTAAAACTGTGCCTGATGGAAAAATTCTAACTACATATCTGAATTCAGGGTGAAAAAATGTACTAGGTTCACTAATCAGATATCTTGTGAAAAAAACCTTGTCGACTAGTGTTAATTTAGGCCTATATGGAACCTGTTACGCATTAGTGTGTCAAGCGCAAAAAATTGAAAATTGAGTTAAGCACGGAATATACCTGGTAGTTTCAAATGCTATAATTAATAGTATTTTTTTATGAAATATGTCCTAAAAAAATTTATATTTAATGTTACTTGGACAATTGACAAAATAAAATGATATATAATCTAATCAAAACACTGTATCAGAAATACTTTAATGTTAATTTTCTCAAATCTCGGTTCATGGCGCTTGACACACTAATGCGTAACAGGGTCCATATAATAAAGTTCTTTTTAGCTCCGGAGAGAGTATTTTCAAATTTTACAAATTAGCATATTTTTCCTCTGGATAACGTTGTGCATAAGGGATTGTGTCCCTTTACTCATTGGAATTTAATAATTTCTCTCACCTCCCCCCCCCCTCCCCCTCCCTAAAAGAATTATTTTTGTGAATTTTTTTATTTGTTTTTAAGGTCTTTTCCCGCATCTGTGGCCATTTAGACCCCGACCCTTTTAATCTTTTTTATTTTAATATAGACCCCACTGTTATTTGACTCATTGTATAGGCAGGCCTATGAACTAACGTGGTATGAAAATTCGGGCAAAAAATAAAGTCTTTAATTTATCGGGGCAAAAATTTTTTTATTTTTCAAGTGTCTTTCTTAGGATTATTTATATACATCGTCCCATGCTCCTCCATTTTGTAGATCCTTTCAAAATAATAAGACTTATCAAATTCTTCAAAATAGGCATTAGTTATCGTAATCACCTCTTTGTTTGAAGAAAATTTTATTCCAGTTTTTTTCCAACTCACCCCCTAGGCCTACTCTCCAGATTCCTTCCTGAATAGAGGGTATTCTTGAACTTTCGGTAATATAGAACTATAGGTAAAATTAAAATCTTTCCCAGAGATTAATGATTCCTACTTGTCAAGAGAAATTTGAAATAATTTTTTTTTTTTTTTTTTGAATCTTATTGAAGAAAAAAGAAAAAGAAATTGAAAAATATTCCAAGATAATAATTAGGCTACTTATGATCTGAATATTAAACATTTTTATTTTAAAACAGTTTTTTTTTTTAATAACGAATATATAATATGAGAACCTTGCAATAATTATTTCTCAATTTTTTTGAATTATTTATTATATATTTTGTTTTTTTTATTAGACAAAAACATCTGCTATGAATTTTATCTCGCCGCATCTGATGGCATGTCCGAAATCAAGGCTATCAGAAAGTGTAATAATATCATGAAGAAATGAAACACCTTTACAACTAAGTGAACTAATATGTTAATTAAAAAAAAATTTTAAATTAATTTTATTTAATTTTTTTTTATGTTAATGATTATTTTTAAAGTACCTACTGAAAATTCATAAGTATTTGGGAGGAAGAAATATTATATTAGAGTTAATATTCAATATGCTCTATTTATTGCAGGATCTCAATAACTTCCTTATCACTTGCAACATCCCTTTCTCAAAAATATACGGAATTCACTAATTTTGTCGATATATTTTAAATTATTTTAATAATCAATAATTAAGTATTTTATTGACCCTAAGCCATTGGTTCTTAGTTTAATTTAAAAATAAAAGAGTAATTATAAATTAATCGTTGATTTAGAATCTCTGACTTTGGCAAATTAATTTTTAATTATATTTTTAAGAGAAATTCAACTTAACGGTCAAAAGTTTAATATCTTTTGTTAAATAATTTAACAAACAGACTTGATTAGTAAATTGTTTCTTATAAATAAGAAAATTTTCTCTTTGAAATCAAACTGACAAGGATTCCTTTTTAATATTAAAGAACATTAAATTTCTTATAAAAAACTTTTTAACTCTTTAACATCTCTTCTTATATAGGGAAAAAGGAAAAGAAGAAACTCTTCTTATCCTCTAATGAAATAAAGATCAATTTACTTGTATAAAACTTTATCTAAAAAAGCATAAATTAATTTAGGGATTAAGAAAATGTATTCCCTTTTATGAAAATTTTATGAATTCAAGAAACTATGGAAGGAATATAATAAGGATGGCATACCGGTAATTTATAATAAATTGACTAAAAATATTTTTTTTAAGAAAAAAAACTAGGAAATGTTTAGTGGAATTCTGCAAAAAAGGGGAAGATAACATTCTAGTATAGAACATTTTATTTAATTTTAGGTAAATCAACGAGAAGAGAATTATTTATTTATATTTATTTAGCTGAGGAAAAGTGTGGATTTGTATTGCAAAATTTATATAATTTTAATTTTTGAAATCTGATTTTTTGGGAAAATATTTTATTCTTTGGGGTTGCGGGGGGGGGGGGGGGCAGAGATAGTAGGGAAATCCAGAACTCTACTGCTAATTGAGAGTGGAAAATTTATTTGCCCGAGACTGGTATATTGATATTAATAAAAGACCCGGGCACTAATGTGATAAATCCCTCCTACCTAATCAATCAAATATACAAAAAGGAAAAAAAACTTTTGGTGATTTTTGCAATTATCTGGATCCCCTTTCCGTAGATCCGTAGGATCCGCTCAAAAGTTAAATTCTGGGCGAAATATTAAATAGTGAAGGGTTGAAGATAGGTATTTCTTTGAATATTTGACAAATTCTGTTCTAGTTGACTAATTTTTAACAAGGAAAAATAAATTTATCATCCAAGAAAATAAAAAAATTTATTTATCTCTCGTCATTTAAGGCGAAACGCCTTTCGTTCTTCTTCAGAAGAGTCTATTGTTAATTAAAAATTGCCAGGTCCTTGACCTGTAACTCAGAGGTAAAGCTTGTGATTTTAGAGGTTGGTACGCATCCTGTTTCAGACGAAAAAAATTATTTAAATTGAATTGGCTAACAATCAATTGAAATAAATAGCGACGGTACTTTTTTTCGAAAAAAAAAAATTATTTTTAATGTAAAAATTTAAAAGTTAATACTTAAAAATTTGATTTGTATTTATATTCTGGCAAACAAGTACAGAATGCGCCTTTAAATTACCGAAATTAAGAAAAAATTGTGTGCTGTGCGACCAGTCACACCAGGTTTACCGGGGCCCCCGAGAAACACTTCTGGATCCGCCACTGATTGACAGTTAAATAAAAATTTTTGTTCACTCAACTGAGTTCTTTTCTCTCATTAAAAATTATTTTACTATCATTGGTTTTTCTATTCATAAATATCAAGAGAATAAGTAATTAATTTAATTGATTAATTGATGACAAATCGAGAATTCCATTCACGCAAGTTCATTGGAGGTAGCCATTAGTTATACTTCGACTTTCTTAGCAAGTCTTAAAAGTCAGTGAAGTCTAAATTATTATTAGAGGTTTTATTGACCCATCATAAGTACTATGTCAATTATAAATTAATTTTTAAATCTTATATGAACCCTCTTCATACATTTCACAACAGATAATGTTTTTAATATAAGATATTATGTGGTTGTGGTTAGAATTATTTCAAACTGAGAAAGCAAAAGTCTAAAAAATATTTTTAACCTAACTTTCTATTTAATTAATTGGTAAACTTTGAATTGAATATCTAATCAGAGATCTAGTGAAAATATGGAAGCGACTGGAAATAATCATATTAACGAGGACAGATTTCTAATACTGTATAGAATGTCAAATTGTGAGCAAAGAGAAGACATGGAATCAGATCAAATCACAAATGAAATGTTATACTAAAAAGATGAAAAAAAAATATGATGACTTTATAGCCAGAAGAATATTACAATAAACAAATTCCTGTTCCATGGAGAAGAAATAAAATTCCCTATTTAAACTCTGTGTGCTTATTAAAATGACTTATTTGGTAAAAAGATGTTGTAAATACCTATAGGAGAGTTGAATTTGTTAATTCTCACACCATGAGGTGCCATCATTGTCTGAAATGGCTAGTGTCGGCTAATAAGGAATACAAAATATATTTGGAATATAGAATAAATATGTTCAATATTCTTTTTAAATTCCCACCAAATATTAATACATTGTTTTACGAAGATTAATTGGGATTTTCTTTCAAAATGCAAACCTAATCCCTATTACCCTACACTACAACAGGTATCCACATTCGTCTCCATATCTATTCCATATTACCACCTTATTTTTTCTATCATCCAGCAACTTCAGATAACCACTAAAAGTTATGGTATTCGATAATCCCCGAACTTCCCCTATATTCTTTCGAATTTTTGACATGATCCCAATACTTTCTCTCTATATATTTCATATACGGCTATAGAGTAAGAGAAAGTAAAAAATGAATGTAAAAAGTAAAAAAAATGTGTGGGATTAAAAGGTGGCAGCCAACAGCCGGAAATAAAATGGAAAAAAACAAAAATCCTTTCTATATTAAGCAAACAACAATTGAAAAAATTTCTGCCTTTGACTTTTATCTTTTTGGCCAAATAATCAAAGGACGTGGAAGCTAACAGTGAAGTTGAAAAGTCTAATATCCTTAAAATTAATATGACATTGCCTGGAATTATCAATGAGATCAAAACAAGATCACATTCATTATGATCAGCTTAATTAACTGATATGAATAGATAATAAAATTCGTTAATTAAATATTGTAAATCATTAATAAATTTTAAAGAATTGTGCTAAATATGTAATATGCCTTCTTGAGTTGTAATTGCGTTTCTCTTGGTTCTAACGTAAAATAAAGAGACATTCAAAGACAAATAACCACGTGAGCATGAATTATAAATTTATTCCTCCTATTGGTCGATTAAAATTTACCTTAAAGGAACATACAAAAGACATTTCTTTTGATTTATTTAAGATTCGAAATCAAAGAGATACGTGCACTATGTTAAATTGATAAATTTTATGTTTTGACTTAAAACATTATTTTAAATGTACATAACAAATTAAACATATAGAAATGTGTGATTTGTTTATGGACAGATTATCAATGAAGCGTTTTCTTTGTTTCTGGGATAAATAAATTTTTAATAGTTTCTAATGAATTCTAAAAAGATTCATTAATTTTATATTTGAAAATGATCAAATATAGGTTAGCTATATAAATTAGATGGAATGTTAAGTGTGACAAAGTAGTCAGGAAAAATAATATAGTCAACATGGGATGAACTTAATATAAAAGCGTTTAATATATAACACCCCAAAGAAAGAGAAAAATAGCCTCGAGACCAGTGTTTCCCAAATGATGTTCCGCGAATACTTAGGCTGAACGCACACCAATTGAGCAAAAACGTTTTCGGAAAAAACTTTTTGTCCAGTAAATCTTTTTGCTCAATGCCAACGCCCAGTGATTGAACAAAACGCTCAATGGCAAAACATTGACCCATTGAAAAAACAGTTTTAGGCTCGATTAGTCAAAAACTTTTTTGCTCAATTGGTGTGCGTTCACCCTTAGGAAATGTTCCGCAAAAAATGATAAGCTTATAACTTATATCGATTAAAAAACAAAAATTAAAACTGCATATTAAGGCCTATTTTGTCTTTGGGACATAATATGGGAGGTCCATTGTAAAATGAAAAAAAAAAATTTTGAATTCTCTTCAATCTGCAACAGCGTCGAAAACCTCGCCCAAGTATTAACTAAAAAATCGAAAAAAAATTGTTTATTAATCGAAAGTATGTACCAAATGAGAAAATGTAGCTATATATTTTTTTTTTTATTTATTTTATTTGAATAGCTGACGTTTCTGTACTATATTGGAACCATCTTAAAAGATGACAACATAAAGTTTTTATAAAAGTGTAGTGTATTTTATACATTATTAAACCTTCTTGTTATAAGTATAATAAAAATATATGTGAGATGTGATGATCAGGCATACAATATAACAAGAAGGTAGTATAAAATCCACAATAACACTTATATAAAAACTTTTTGTCAGTTATGAAGATGGTTCCAACATAGAACCGAAACGTCAGCAGTACAAATAAATAAAATATAAAATAATAAAATAAAATACTATAATATAAAGCTCTAGCGGCTGACTCCCGAGAGGAAAATTTAAAACCTTAAAATTTTGAAATGCAAAGAAGTCCAGGGGGCCTTCGGCGGATTATACCACTTGAAAATATATAAAGAAAAAAATATTCTGCATTTTCTCTTTTTGTATTACCCTCGATTAATAGATATTACGACAGTTTACGTTTTACAAAAAAAAATGACAAGATTTAGTTGAATCTTTGACCACCTGATAAATTTTTTTACTAGAAAAAGAAAATCAAATTTTTTAGAAGTTTTAGCCCAAGATAGAAGAAAAAACCTTTCTCAAAAGTAAATGTCAATTAAAAAAAAAATGTTCTAAAATTTCATATAGAATTTTTTTTAAATTAAAATGATCAATTAGATTGAAAGGCGGATAGACTTCTAAGGATTAATTCATATTAATTTCAAGTGTCTTTTTGAATTATTCATAGCGAGATATCTGAATAAATTACTTTTTGAATAATAAAATGAAAAATGTCTCTTTGCAATTATATACCTGAACATATAATTAATCGATTCTTGTAGGTGTAAAAGAATTAAATTCATACTTTATATGAATATGTTAATTAATATTAAATAAAAGGATATGTAAGGAAATATAAGGGATGTATTATGAATAGTATTATTATATCCGAACTTTTAACCTGGGAAAATTAAATTTGAAATTTAAACAAAAGGAAATTATATTTAACCACATTTTTTTTATCTTTCTCTTATAATATTTGAATACGTCCCTCGGTAGAAATCGGTACAAGTTATTTCAGCTTTAACACTTTTTTTAAATTTATTACCGGCTTCAGCATTCAGCCGTTTTTTTTTTACATTTACTTTACTTATTTATTTAATTTTTAAACATTTACATTTTAAAATGGCATTGACTGGCGCTATGGGGATGTGTGAGGTTAGTGACAGCGACAAAATGAAAGAAAAAAAAAATTCTAGCATATAAAAACCAATAGAAAGACAAATAAAAATCCTTCTCAAAATCAAGTGGCATCTCAACAAAAGTACAAAACATCAAAAGAATATTCTGTAGTTACAAAACAAAAAAATAGCATCATAACAAAAATGACAAACAGAGATCTGAACAAAACGAGACCAAAACGATACCTATATTACTACGTGTATATACTACGTGTATAACACTTAATTGCCTCAGCAGCCGAGACCGAGCAAAATAAATAAAATAAAATATTTGGATAAGCAAAATAGATAAAAATAAAAGGCATAATAAAAAGAGAAGACTCACATTTTCTATATCCTCTTTGAAGATTCTTTCCGTCATTGAGATGATCTTGAAAATGTGATCTGCAAAAAAGAAAGTTTTTTTTATTAATTTAAATTCCAATCTATAGACTGCCACCAGAAATAATTTAAAAAAATGTAATATAGATATTCTGTAATAGCTTTGATATAGTAGTATTGGAGAGGAAAATGAAATAAATGAGAAATGATGTTTTTTCATTTAACAATTTATGGAAAGTTTTTTGTACATTTTAATACTGAAAAAAAAAAGAAAAAGAAAAGAGAAAATATCAAAAAGCCGAAGATCTCATTATTGTTGTACTTGTTTGTTTCAATAAAATTTATTTAAATTAAAAATTAAATTAGGCTATTTTTAAAATTTGTTGAGCCCCTGAGTTTAGCGTAGTAGGTAGCGTGCCTACCTCCTATACCAAACGTCGCGGGTTCGGACCGAGGCAGTCCGATGATTTTATTTAAGCCATTTGGATAACTTTGGATAACCAGATGGCTTAAATAGAAATGCCTGAACCCACAATATATATATACATGTATATTAATTACAACGGTTAACGTCTAAAGTCTTAAATGGCCTAAGTTGCCGAAAAGACTGTGTAAATGTGTGTGTGAGTGTGAGTGTGAATGAGAAAAAAGTGTGAATGTTTAAAAAAAAAAAAAAATTGTTGAATGTTTATTTGTTAAGGGGCCAAACGCTCTGGATAGGATGGAGCGATTCCCAGGGGGAGCTTCGGGAAACTGGGAACATTTAGTTTCAGTGCACCCGATCCCCCTTGCTTTATTCATTAAATAAATATTATAAAAAGATTTGTGAAATTCATTATTCTGCATTTTTATTTATTCGAAAATGACTAACCGCATGAGTGCATGTGCTTTGTAATTAATCTATACTCTTAAAAACGGAATTTAACGTTAATAATTCAAAGAAATTGAATGCAAATTATTAATGAAATCTTCATTCCCTCTAGTGAATTTAAATTTTATTTCTTAAAAATGATATCGCCCGCTCGATTAATAATAACTTTTAGAAAAAGAAATATTTGTCATATGATTGTTTGATGGGGGTTTCAATATTAATTGATTTTCTTGAGTGGAGAAGTCGATTATGAATTTAAAATGTCCTTTGAGATATTTTATTAAAATATTTTTTTTTTTTTTTTTTACTCATATTTATTGACTTTATAACTTTCAAAAAAAATGCATAAATAGATAAAATGCAATTAGATTTAGAAGATGATTTAAAAGAAAAGGAATAAAAGATTAAAACTTGAAATTGTCTCTCTTGAAAGCTCGACTTGAAAGGTAACTCGTTTGAATTTTTCAAAGCAATTCAAATGGATTTTTCTTTTAGGTTATAATTTGTTAAATGTTTGAATTATAAAAACTATTTCCAAAAGAAGAAAAGAAAAAAACTTAATTGTTATTTGAATATTTAATCTTTAAAAAAAGAGAGAGCTTTGAAGCTATTTTTTTTTTAAGCAAAATCCATGCTTGAATATGATTAGAGGTTTCGATTGATTTAAATCGTGGATACACTTCGCTTTAAATTTCATGAGCTCTAACCGAGCTTGGCGTAGCTATAAAAAGCTTTTATCTGATGAGAAAATAAGGGCCTTTCTGCCATGTTAATTTTTAATCTCATTTCTCTCTCCAACCACCTACACAACTCCTACTCCCCCCCCTCCCACCCCTTGAATGTTCTCTCACCACATGGGGTAGAAATTAATCTGCATAATTTCCAGATAGAATTAAGATTTCAACTAAGATTACTTGAAATGTAATTTTAACAATAATAAAAAATATTTTTTATACTACTTTCTTTTTTTTTTAATGATTATATAATAATCATGATCACTATTCTAATTTCCATTCACATAAATTTGAGAAAATCGTTAATAGAAGGGTAGTAAAAAAAAAAACTAAAAAAAAAAAATTATATATACCCAAGTAGGCCTATTTTAAAACAAATTATAATTAATTATAAAAATTTTTATGATCTTATTGATTGAACTATTAAAATGAAAAAAATCAACTTAGGGAATGTGTTTAGAGATATTTAGGTATTTAGAATTATACAAAGAATTGGATTGATTAAGGCAAAATTTAATCGTATAGTTTTTGTTTGCTGGAAGTTAGGTAACCCAAATAATTACAGAAAAAATTTTTGAATAATTTTCTCTAGATCCGAGGTCCCCAAACTTTTTTGTTTTGTTTCGGTTTTGACCCCCCTTCTTATCTAATATATTATAGTATTTTCGAAATTTCATCAACTACAAATGTGTTTTGATTGTTATCTAACTGTAGTGAGGAGTAGAAGAAAAATCATTAAAAAAAGCACACATTAATATTTATATATTAATGAAACCGAAATTTAGTTACTGCTTTTTAGGGATGAACCTGGTGCACAGAATAGGTGCATTGTCTAGATAAGCCTTACAAAATGATCAAATTATAAAAAATATAATAAATTATATTAGATCGACAACCTAGACCCCCGTTTACATCTCACAGACTCCCAATTCTTTTCTTCGCTCACATGGACCCCTTGTAGGTCGTCGACGACCCCTGGGGGATGATATAGACCTCTTTGGGAATCACTACTCTAGATCAATGTTTACGTAGGGTTAATGTTGCCCCTTGATCTCAAAATTTCCTAAAACGAATAATTCAATTTACTTTATTGAACATTTCGATTTTCGAATTTTAAAAAATATGTTTAGAGGGAATTTTAGTAAGGCTTAGGAGGGCAGAGCACAAAAAAGTTTAGGAAACCTTGCTCTAGACCAAATTCTCAAAAATTAATTTTTAGAAAAATTTAATACCTATGCCCCAGTGGTCCATTCTAGAAAGCCCTGGAGCCAAAAAAATAAACGAAAAAATAAATCTATAACATGAATTTAAAGTTTAAAATGATAGAGAGAGATCAAAGTATTTTGACACTTGGACTAATAAAAAGAAAATTCAATCAATTTTTTTACAAAAAATTTAAACATGATAGGATAGAGGATTGTTTAATAGTAGAAATAAATGCCTTTCCTTTCTTTAAATATTGATATTTCCTGTGATTACAAAAACCACTTCTCAAAGGGTTTTATTTACTGAATATAAATCAGAGTGCATGTGTGAGAAACGAGGCCAAAAAAAAATAGTATTATAAATTTTGTATATGATTTAAAGTCCTTAGTCAATCATAAAATAGGTATAATAATTAGACCATATACAATTAAAAGGAGCAATATATAAATTTCTTTGGGTATTAAAAAAAAAAAAAACAGAGATGGATAATTGTGAAGCAGAAAGTAGGAGAGTGTGTGTGAATGGAGGACAATAGGATGGCGGGTGTTGTGGTTAATTCGCCATTAATATGCATGGTGGTAGTGGCCTTGGTGTTTGCGCATTGGAGCGGCGCCCCGACGCCATTGGCCGGCGGCGGCCGCGCAGAACGCTTGGGGTCCAATGGCCGACCGGGTGTGTTACTATGGAAACACCGCCGGCCAACAAAGGGGCAATCAATTAGGGCGCTTGCCTTGCTTTTCTTGCCTCGCACCCACACCTCCAAGTTGAATGCTTGGCAAATTTCCTTTTTAGATGAATAATTTAAAATTTCACCTTCCACCTTTGATAAATATCCTGAGAGAGCATTTCTACCTAACAAAATTATCAAAAACCGACAGAGAAAATTTAAAAAAAAAAATTGTTGCCCCTCTTCCACCATCGCCGAGAGGTTGGAGATATTGACAAATGTTAATATTGATAACCTAAAAGCCAGGGGAGGGTTGGCCCCAGACAGTCCGGCGAATTTATTTAAATCATCTGGATGCCAAATGGGGTAAATATTATGGGCCGGGTTTATGATTCCGTAAAGACTTAAAAAACCCTCTTAGGCCATATAGACTTTGAACACGTAATACTTATTGACCTTTCCCCCTAGTCGAGAAACTAGAAGTGTTGACAATCAATCAATATTGATAGTCTTAAAAGCGGTGTTTGAGTTCGGATCCCAGGCAATCAGAAGAATATTTATTTTAATCATTTCGATACCAAATGGTTTAAATAAATGTGTCTGAACCCGAATTACATAGTATTTTAAATATAGACTATCAATATGCATAGCTTAAGATGCCAAAAAGATTTTATTTTAATGTTAATGACGATATATAATAGGGGGTCTAGGCCCATTTCTTTAAGCCATTTGGTATCTAAATGATTTAAATGAATATTCTTCGGTCTGCCTGGGGTACAAACCTAAGTCTCTTGGCTTTTAGAATTACTAATTTAAAGAAAGCTCTATAATTTAAGAGAGATACGAAGATTAAAATTAATTATTAAATTAGAGAATGGAATGACTTATTTGAAATAGACTATATTCCAATTCCTTAAAGAAACTCACTTTGTCATTTTTAGTCGTGCGTGTAGGTTCAAGACCCTCTCCCCCACCCTTAAACAGTAAAATGACTATGGGGCGCTTGAAGCAGCCCACGTGCATGATTTGTCATTTAAGAACAAGAGGGTGAAATGATATTTACCAGCTATCAACAATCCATATATCATTTAGTATCTTTTTTTTTTGAAGGTTAAATTATAGCCTACCAATTATATCAATACTTTCCAGACGACAAAAAAATAAACAAGCAATGCCAAGGAGCATAAGTGTAGCTAGGGGGTGGGGGCTCACAGGATGACACCCGACTATGAAATTAAAAAAAAATTAATCCATCACAATAAATCACGAAAAACTTTTTTAATTTTCTATAAAATTAAATACAATATGAATTGTTTTTATATTTTTATAAAAAAAAATCTGGTGTGACTGGCGCACAGCACACAACTTTCTCTTACCTTCGGTAATCGAAAGTTGTGTACTGTGCTTGTCTCACCAGATTTTTTGTGTCGACATGTATTTAGTTTCCGACAGTACGGTACATTCGATTTTCAAGTTGTAAAATTTATAAGTATAGCAAAATATTTATATTTTGTTGCCATGGCAACCAAATCTCCTATCTTTTCTATGGAGTACAAGAGTAAAGTGGTCTTCAGAAGATTTCAATTGCAAAATGAGAATATACATTTTAAAGAGCATCTAAAAAATAATTGATTTTTGAATTTTAAAAAAATCGATGGAGCAAATTTTGAGAAAATCGAAAAAACTGAAAAAATACATCAGTAAAGTACTAGTACTCTTTGGCCGATTTTGATTAAAAGCTTATTTTTCCGGTCCCGGGGGGTGTTTAACTTAAATATAAAATTTCAACCTCGTAGCTCAATTCCTTCATGCTTAAAATTGAACACACACACACACACACACACCCGACAGACAAACCATGTCGCGAAAACCACTTTTTTGGATTCAGGGGACCTCAAAACGTGAAGATCCATCAAAATCTCGACATCAAATTTTTGACATGAATCCAATACTTTCTCTCTATATATATATTACATATATACATAGGTAAGAGAAAGTAAAAAAAAAAAAAAAACATTGAAAAGTGAAAGCCTATATGGCCTAGGATGCCGGAAATATAGATAAAAAAAGTTTTCATTGTTGGGGTGATGTAAAATTAGGGGTGTTCGATTATGGAAAAAAATAATCGATTATTCCGATTAATCGATTATAGGGTTGGGACAGACGAAAAAATAATCTATACCTCTATTTTTCTCTAGCAAAATTTCCCTCTGGTGAAAACCATTTGACCTTTTTTTTATACGAATCTCATCACATCTTTTCAAAAGCATTTTTCCCGAAAATTATCCATTATTTGCCAAATAATCGGTTATGAAAAATACTCGAAATAATCGATTAATCGATTATTTTTTTAATAATCGATTATTTGTTAAAAAAAAAATCAGTGAATAATCAGCACCGGGTGCCATCCATGCCAAGCAACGCTCACGATCTGGATTAGATCCCCAGAAAAAGAAGGCTGTTGAACACCCCCGGAAATCAGTGATAAAATGTATTTTCTTCAATATTTATAAATATCAATATACTTTCAAAGTCCTCCACAAGACCACAGAAGTTGTAAGGACAACAAATTAAATATATAAGATCAAAAAGTTCCCGTAATTTAACAAAAAAAAATTTACGTTCAAAATAATCGATCGATTTTTAGTGAAATTCAAGGGAAGTTAACTTTGATAGAAACCGGAGAAAGGAAAAGTGATATATTAAAAATTAATCTCCACTCTAAGATCTCTTTGAGTCAATCAAACTGAAAAATTGTTCATGTAATTAGTCAGTTATTATATACACATGTTACAACTAGAGTATAATTGCGACCCTTGATCCCCTATTAGATTAAAGTGGAAAATATTTACATAAATTAAATAATCAGAAGTTATCAAAAAAAAAAAGTCTGGGTTACAAACAGTAAAATAAAACGATCTATTTTTACTAGTAGGGTATAATATCAATATTTAGGTGGCATTGGGCAGCGGTTCTCAAACTTTCTTATTTCAAGCCCCCCTTTTCTACCGGTAATTAATCCCCCTCGACTCCCCTATTGGAATTGGTCAATAAATCCATTTGAAAATATTCGAGCCCATTTTGAGTGAACTGTCTTATAAAGTAGAGACCGCATTCGTGTGCAATTGCATATTCTATTTGCTTACAAGTACGTCTCGGAAAAGCAATTTTTCGTCAGAATCATACTACAGTGGTATTATCCATTTAAGACTGCTAATAGCTTACAGGCATCGGACCAGCTACTACAGTGGTATTATGGTTCATATTTAATATTGCATATTTGGTGAATTCTAGATAAATTTTGCCTATTTTAACATATTTCGGCAAAAATTTATTTTATTATTTTAATCAAGTAAAGGAAGAAAAGTTAGGTACGACCTTTTGGTGAAGATAAAAGTCCAAAATAAAATATATTTTTATCTAGGTAAACAGTATTTCACAAAAAATTGGCCGACTTTGAAAATATCAATCGTTTTTTATTTTTTATTTAAAATTATCTTGTTAAATGATTTTTTCAACTCCTATGACAGAGTAGCTTATTATTGTTATTATGTACAAAATTACTGTAGTCTACTTATTATATTAGTGTTTTTTTTTTTTAATATAATTTAGTTTTTGACGGGTTTATTATTTTTATAATACTTTCTTTCAAAAATAAAACATGATTAGTAGAAATCATGAATTAGTCTACATTCAATTGGAAGTCATTTAGTTGATAATCTCGCCATTTATATTCCAAATTTAATACTTTTTACTGCATATTATATGGTTTATTCAGAATATATTTTACCACAAATAAATCCGGACCAGAAAATTCAAAAAATTTTGCTGTCTTAAATTAACATTAATATGCCATATGCCTATAAATAACAGGAAGGTGTGCTCCCCCCCTCCTCGGGGCCGAGAGGCTAGAGTTTATAACAATTGAAAAGTTGTGAGCCAAGGGGCGCGGGTTCGGATCCCAGCTCCGATGATTTTATTTAAATCATTTGAAAACCAAATGGTATACATAAATATTCCAGGATCCCCTAATATATATACTGTAGTTTCTAAATAACGTGTATCAAACAGTTTTTTAGTGTAGATCAGTAAGATCAGTAGTTTAATTCTTGGTCACTTCAAGATGGTGGTTGAAGAATAAAATTTGTTTTATTTATGCTTCAACCACCATCTTGAAGAATTAAACTACTGATCTTCAAATTAATATCGTTAAAAGTAGAGCGATCTATATGGCTTAAGATCCCGAAAAGACTTGAAAAAAAAAAATAAGCTGTGATGAAATTGTTCTAAAATTTAAATAATGCGAAACGCAACCATCTTTAGAGACGCAACAAAACTTTTGTTGAGAATGATCAATAAATAAAAAATACTCATCTTCCAAATTTTTTTTTATAGAAAAATTTAATGTTTAAACTTTTGAATAATTTTCAATTGCATTCTTCTTTACGAATTATAATAAATATCTGTGATTTGCAAATATATAGAATTGAAAACGAGAGGCAATTTTGTAAATGCTATTATTAACTTGCCGACAAAAGATGTTATCTGAAGACTACATAATTGACTCTTCCCTCTTGGTTGAAGGAGGTTATAAGGGATAACAGGGTTTAGAGGATAACTATTTCAAAAACGAAAAAAAAAAAAAAAAAAAACTTTGAAGTGGATGGCAACCTAATATTTTATAACCGTTGTCCTTCCCCTTTAGTACTCCAAGGTGCAGGTGGTCAAGTTTTGTGGACAGCGTTTTGCTCGATTACTATATTTTAGTTAACTTCGTAAACCAACACAAATTAAAATAAATTCTTTTGGGGATAAAAGTTTTAGAGCTATAATTGTGGATTATGTAATTATATTAGTGTTCTCTTTTAAAATGGTGGGTTGACTCGTTGTAGAGCGATCAGGGGAGACGGAGGGGTTTAAATAATTGGGAATTTTGTTTGACACAAGGTAAAAGAGATATATATGTTCATAGAAAGTGGGAGAGGGGGCTCCAAATTATAAAAATAATTTCGTTTTTTTTTAAGCGTGAGTGAAACTTAGTCTAATATTATTAAAATTTGTATTTGCATAAGCTTGTACTAGACACTAAAAATATTTTCAAAGAGGTTTAGTCTCATATCTCACCCTAAATATTAAAACTGTTGTCAGTGGGCACTTCAGTGCTTACAATTACAACCCTCCATGGGCCCAAATTGAGAATTTGGCTGGAGGCCCATGGGAGAAGCCATCCTCCGGGGGGCCTGGAAGACCCCATATTGTCTTAATTTTTCTTGGGGCGGAAAGATTTCTGGAGGTCACGAGCCTTCCGGGGTGCCCCCCCCCGGGATCTTACTAGTTACGCCCATGACCTTCCCATGAATTTTTTTAACAAAAAAAAATTATTCAAAACATTAATAAGATTAATAAAAGTTTTTTTTAATTTTTCTAATTTCTTTTACGAAAGGTAAAAAATACTGTTGTGTTTCAAAAGTTAAGGACTTCTCGCATATGCTTATTTTCTTTGATATAGATTAGAAAAATGTCTTTCTGGTCTTGAAGGGTTCTAAATACGAGTTAGAGTGGAGAGAAAATTGAGTAAGAAAGAAATGAACATAAAACAATACTTTCTCATTATATATTACATATATGGGTAAGAGAAAGTGAAAATATTATAAACTAAAAATTGGGATTCTGAATATAATTCCTGAATATAAAAAAAAATGTAAGCAGGAATAATTTACTAAATTTTATATTAAATTGGGTTAGAGAAAATAAAATAAGAGAAAAGGAGATATGACTAAAGTTTAAGAAGTTTTATATTAAATAAATTTACTGGATTCGCGAACAAAAAATTAATTTTTTTTTTTTTTCTCATTCACACTCACACTCACACACACATTCACACAGTCTTTTCGGCAACTTAGGCCATTTAAGACTTTGACGATAACCGTTGTAAGTAATGTATAAATTGTAGGTTCAGGCATTTCTATTTAAGCCATCTGGTATCCAAATGGCTTAAATAAAATCTTCGGACTGCCTGGGTCCGAACCCGCGACGTTTGGTATAGGAGGTAGGCACTCTACCTACTACGCCACACCCGGGGGCAAAAAATTAATTTAATTTGAAAAAGATTTTTATTGAAAAATTTTATAAAATAGTAGAGGTTAGGGATTTTTAATCTGAGTGCAAATTAACAAAAAGAGGATTCGAAAACGAGAAAACAAAAAAAAAAATAAATAAATAAATAAATAGTTTTTAGATATGGGAGAGGGGTACTAAACGAAAAAAAAGAGGAAGGGTGTGACTTTGGGAAACACCAAGCTTTAGGACTAAAATTAGTATGAATAACAAATTTTTTTTTAATTTTTAGAAAGAATATTTTTTCTTTATTCTCAACAACGCTATACAGTAAAAACTAAAGAAATGAGTCGCTAAATCTACCAAGACAAAGAATATAATCATCGAATTAATTGTGCTCTCTAAAGGTGAGGGTAGAAAATGATTTAAAATATATAAATAAAATTTGCATTAAAAATTATTATATCAATGTCAAAATTAAAGTATTAATTACATACCATTCGATCTCCACCATATTAAATTGTTCTTATAATAATATAATAGCTAATATCCTAAGGAAATTTCACACTCAACACAAGCGAATATCTCCAATACATAAACAAAAAAAGACATTTTATTTTTATATATATACAATAAAGGGAATATTTATATGCATATGTCAGCTGCGCGAATATTTCAGGTAGTCATCGTCGCCAACATCACTGTCACCGCCCACTGCCATAGAAATTTTATCCGTCACGCTATTGGCCAAGAGGGAAAGACACTCTTTAACATTAAAAAAAATTTAAGATATATTTTTGTTCCGGCCGGTGTATATTATTAAGCTGTTTTTTCAGCGTAAATCATTGGCCAGCCATCTGGACATATGTTGATGTTGTTGTTACTATTATCACTTCTTAATATATAGAACAAAATGTATTTAAGATAAGAATCAACTTCATTTTTATGCAATTATTTATAATAAAATATTTAAAACAAATAGTTTTTTAATTAAACAGCTGGCGATATTTTTTTTTTTATATTGCCGTTAATTTATGCAACGTCGATCAAAACCCTCTTTTTCTTCGCCCCTCTTATCTTTGGATCAGATATTTTTTTTTTTTTTTTTTTAAGAAATTAACAGATTTAACGGAATATTTTGAATAACGCATTATTTATTCTTTATAGCACTCTTATTTTTCTCAAAATTTCATAAAAATATATATTACGATATTAAATAATCTGAGAAAATAAATTTTGGTAATATAGATCGTTCCACTTTGATAGCTTAGCTAATAGCAATACGAAATGAGCTTATTTATTATTTAAATATGCATAATATATTATTTTATTCGTAAGAGAATTATTTTTTAGATATATTTCGTGAAATATATACACAAAATAGGTCTAAAAAAAGTCATTATTAGATTTATATCAAACTCAAATGAATGTTTAATAAAAAGGAGCTATTAAAAAAGAAATTTAAAGTCAGGCAACCGATTAAAGGTGATGAGACAATCACGTGACTTAGTGATAAGATTCATTAATTAAAAAAAAAAGGAATAAAATATTGAAACTAAATAGAAATCAACTTATATTAGGTTCAAATCCATATAAAAATAAAATTTCAGCCACTAATACAAATGACTTAGGAGGGAATTAAAAATATTTTTAGAATTCCTTTTCGATAACGATTAGAAGTCAATATATACCAGCATTGGCGTAGCCAGAAATTTTTGATGGGGGGGGATCAAGAAATTTTTTTCAAAAATTTAAGATTATTTTAGGGTATTTATAAAGCATTTTGGTTTGTTTTTTTGCTAGAGTAAATTATTATATTTTACTTTCTCTTACCCTATATGAAATAAAATTTGTATTAAATATATAGTCATGGCTTGGGTCCCATGGGGGTTTGAACCCCCAAAACCCCCCCTGGCTACGCCTATGTATACCAGTAAATAATTTAAATAAATTTTATTCGAGAAATATTCGCTTACCATAGACTACAATCCATATTTAGAAAAACTATTAATTAGAAAATTTAAGATGAAATTTTATAAAAAAATTTCTTAGCTTATATCAACTTAATGTTATGTTGATATAAGTTTAAGATGATATAAGTTTTTTTTTTATAAAATTTCATCTTAAATTTTCTAATTAATAGTTTTTCTAAATATGGATCGTAGTCTATGGGTAAGCGAACATTTCTCGAATAAAATTTATTTAAATTATTTATACTGTATATGTATATTGACTACCAATTAATATTGTTAATGATATTTAAAAAATTCCATTTTTTTAAAGAGTCTATAAAAATATTATCCAAAGATAATACGAATTTTTCTAGGATATATTAAATAGTGATTTTTAAGATTTTTCATCGAGGGCTCTCTTCGATAGGATCCTATATTTAAGTAGATAAATTACAAGCAAAAAAGTTAGTTGATTGAGAACTCCTAATACTCATTTATTATTTTGACGGAGGGCGGATTTAGGCATTTGCCTCCCCTCTCCTTTAACCACCCCAACACTGAGAAACAACCTAACACGCCGGTGGACTTCTCATTACCTATACCTTTTCAGTTAGACATACTAAATCTATGGGGTTTGTATTAAATTTTTTATTCATATAAATAAAAAGTTTTTTCAAAAATATTTGCCCTTTAAAATTTGCCGCCCCAGGCTAGCGATTAGTCCGTCTCTTCGGAAATACACCCCTGACGAACGCCTCAAATCATTTTATAAATTATTAACCTAGTAAATTAAATTTGACTCTTAAATGGAAAATCTCTGATAATCTACAATAAATACTTTGATTGTTGGTTCTGTTGAAGCCATAACAGTTGATTATTATATTTTAAGCTCATATAGTGAAAAAAAAAAAATTTCTTTAATGTGTACATTAACAAATTCGTTAATGTTTAAAAAACAAGAAAATGAGTTAGGCCATTACGGAAAAGAATAAATTTCCCTATTTTTTTATTTTAACATATCAAAAAAAAAAGGTGAAAAAATAATTATCAACAAAAAAATCACAAAAGGTATTTATTAATTTTAGCAGCCCATTTTTTCTCAAAGATTTTTTTTTATTTTCTTAATTCTTTTACATTGAGTGTTTGATTTTGGAAGCCAGCTGCTGCAGTTATTTGGGATATTAATCAATACATAAATAAATTGGAAAGCCGATGGAAGTCAAAGAGGCAGCCAATGCTTAGTAACCAAGAGATTAAGTACTAACATTTATCTATTAAGACATGTTAATAATAATATTGAACAATTTTCAATTTGATCATTGGCTTTGAGATATTGGCTACTTTTCCAAGTGAGTAAACTTGATGTAGTAAATTAACTTGTTCAAATGAATTTAAAAGATGCATCAGTCATTGCGCCTAAATAGATGAGTTTCAATCAAGTTAAAGTCAAATGAAAGAAAGAAAGAGATTGGAAAAATTCTTTCTTAACGAACAGAGCTATTTTAACAGATTATAGTCGACACTTGGGTTCAACGCTGCATAGAGCAAATGAAATTGATTTATCAAATTTGAAAAATTATTTCCCAACATCGTATATCATTCTTTAAAATAATTTCAATAATAGAGATTAAATTGTTTTAAAATTTGGTTAATAAAAAAAAAAATTAATTTTATTTTAAATTAAACTCACCCCCCCCCTCCTCTCCTTTTAAGTTAAGGAAGTCATTCAAATTTTGCTTGGAGGAGAAGGGAGTCAAAAAAAGTAAAAAATTATTTATCTTCTCTACCCATTACCTAGAAGGCGTAAAAAAAAACTTAAACTTTCACTAGATATTTTGGATTCTTATAGAAAAAAAATATTATTTTATTAAAAAAAACTAATAAATTTAATATTTAATATTTTTTCTTAGTATGCCTTCTCCTCATTATTAACTAATAATTAATATATTTATTAAGAGATATATTTGAAATATATCAGTTAATGAATATCAATTATTTATTTTAAAAACATTCCTTATAGGCGACTAGATGATATAGTTCTAAGAACACCTGTATATAATTTATTAAGTAAATTGAACAAGTAGAAATTATTTTCAATAGGCCTATGTTTTATTAATCGGGACGATGAATAATAAATCAAAATAATTATTGTTTCTTTATTCTAATATATAAAATAATATGAAATAATATTATGTAGAATAAAAATGTCTAATTTCACTCATGAAAATTCTTGCAAAATAAACAGGCATCGACACCCACGGAAATTTTTTTTTTTAATAGATGGATCAAAGGTCCGTGATGACGAGTGGTCATCATCACCAGCCAGAAAGTATATTTCTTTTAAGAGGGTTCAGGAGCGACGTCTAAACGTACTTTTAAAAAAAACTAGACTATTATAAGGAATTTTTCAATGCTGTTTTTTTTTAATGAATTAAATTCATAAGAGATTATTGGGACATCGAGCTATAATTTTTTTAATGACTTATTAAAAAATTATCGTAATTAATTTTTTTGTTATCAAGCAAATACAAAAAACAATCAGTCCCAATAATCTTTAATTTTTTTTTAATTTAAAAATGAATTTATTGTTATTATTAATCACATATAAATTAAAAAATTTTTAAAATAAGCTTAGATGATTTATTTAAAAACCAACTGACAAATTAGTTCAGCATTCTTCCAATAGATGGCAGGCTAGTCTAACAGACGATATAGTATTAGCCTATATTTATATATTTTTATGCTTTTATAAAAGATACATAATACAATTTATATATAATAACATTTATAAAGTATTTCAATTTTGCGAACAACATGCATTTAAAATCTCAACTTTTCAAATTTTGTCAATTAGGCACTTTTGGAAATGGACGACTCATCGCATTAGCAGCTAAATGTACTCATCTTTTAGTTTTTTTTTTTAATGCTAATAAAATATTAATTTAAAATAAATCCGAGTCAAGTTCATCTTCAAGTTAAACCAGTGGCAAGGTGTCTGAAGTTAGTGCAGAGATAGGGACTGCACCTGGGGAGAAAGTCGCTGCAGAGGTTGCAGCAGTACTTCCGCCACCTGGGCGGCCTCAACACGCACACATATACGAACACTCAAACACAAGCCTGACGAGATTCCGCAAGATAATCTCATTACAATGTTTAAACGGCTACTAATATTATATACAAGAATCTAATTAACATAAGAGAGGCCAATTAGAGTCGCAACGCTTAAGAACAAATTCACGATACTAAAACTGAACAAGAGATGTGGCATTTATGGAATTTATCTCTGTGATCAAGCAAAAGAGCAAATTTCTTCTTGACATATAGAACGAAATTTTATAATTTTGACATTATTTCTTTTTTTAATAATTGAAATATTTTTATTTGCGGGTTTAAATGAGAATAGACCACGTTTTTTTAAATAAGATAAAATTAATAAAATAAAATTAATAAAATAAAATTAACTATTTTTTATAAATAATAGGTCCAAGTTTGTAAGAATCCTTGAATCCTTTGTCCTTATGAATCCTACCAAATATCTCTATCACCTGAGGGCAAGTCAACATTCCAAACTCCCCCTAACAAAATTTTTTAGTATTATTAGATAATTTATCGAAATCATATTTGAATAATTTATAAAAGAAAATTATTGAAGGGTTAACAATTATCTATCGTATTATTTTTTCAGTGTGTGCTTTAATTAATAATTCCGCCGCCATTTTCTAGCTGAAACATGTTGACAGTGTTAACATAAATATGATCTGACTATCATAAAGTTTTGTTTCATGATCAAAATGATTTTCTATTCTATAGAATTCTATTAAAAGTTTATTTATTGGATGGAAGAGAGCAATTACAGGTGCAGCAAATAAAGAGAGCCTTTGGATGCCAAATGCCGAAAAGGAGACGTTTCGGACAAAATTTTATTTGACCATCCTCAGTCCTTCTACGCTTATAATTTAATTAGAAATAAAATTTTTTCCCAAATATCTACTTTTTGGCATTTGGCATCCAAAGGGTCTGTTTATTTACTGTACCCGTACTTGCTCTCTTTCATACAGTAGAGTAACTAGGTGGAGCTGAATGGGGGCGCTTCCCCCCCCCCCAGGCGCATCAAGCCTTTGGCGCTCCTCTATACCGATATAGGCGCCCTAGAGCATCTAAGATATAGTCCAGGCAAGGGCGTCCGCAGGATTTTTTGCAGGGGGGCATGTCACTTCCAAATAAGTTAAAAAAAACGTACTTTGATATTAATAATGTTATACATCTTTTAGTATTTAAAGCTTTCTGCAAGGTGGATGTATACTGAGAAAGGTTTTTTTGTATTTTTTTTCGTTTTATACATTTTAATTTTCCAGGGGGGCAAGTGCCTGGTTGCCCCCCTGCGGACGCCCATGAGTCCAGGGACGGTGATTTTATCATATTCTTTCCATAGATTGCCAAAAAAATTGATAGTTTTCTCTAAAGATTCTCTCTTATATTACAACTTAAAAAACGGCGCCCTAGTTGAGCTTCTCCATTAAAGGTTAGTTGCGCCGCTTCTTCCATCCCATAACATCAAGAGCAATTTCTCTTCAGATTATAAAAAAGTTTATTTAAATTATACTATATTGACTATCAATTAATTTTTACTTTCTCTTACCCTATATATGAAATATATAGAGAGAGAAAGTAATGGTTTTTTTAAGGTCAATTTGGTTGGCTCTTTAGATATTTTTCTAAAATAGCTAATAGATTTTCGGCTACCCTGGCAAGAAGAAAGAAAAACAGCTACCAAGATCGTTTATTGTTAAGAAATATTAAGCAGCCGTCAATCCCGAATGGGTGGCCTAGAGAAAGCAGGTCGTTGAACGCCCCCCGAAATCCACAATCTATTTGAAAATTATATAGTTTAAATGACCATAGCAGCCGAAAAGACCATAAGTTAAAAATATGTTTAAATCGTAAATGGATGAAATAAGTATAAATGAGATTTTAAAAACTTTTATGTTAAACAAGTTAATTTATTTCACAATTTTTTTTTTAATTATTAGGACGGTTTTTGACAATCCTTTTCCAATAAGGTTTGGTTTAAATAAGTGAACAAAATGGAAATTTTATGAATCCACAAGAAAAGTAAGAAAAGTTGCTTGGAGATTCAATCATTGAGATACTTGCACACACGATTACTAACAATTTTATTTAATTAATTAATGAAAATATACATTTTAATAATATCTGCATGAGTGTGTGTGTGTGTGTTAGACGCGTGTCAGTAGTTCATCATTGGATTCGTGAATCCCTTTTGAATTTCTCTCACTCACTCTTTAATACAATCTAACCCCCCAAGAAATGCAAAAGGCGCCAATCAATAAAATCCCTGCCATCCATCTTGAACGTTTTATCTTGACAAGCAACCATCTCGGTACTTAATGTTTAAAAGCGGCAAGCAAGCAAGACGAATGTCTGGCTGGCCACTAGCTGCATTTTAATCAGTCGGTGATCTATCAGGGAAAAGGCCTGTTTAGGATCAAGCACGTGGCTTTTGCTCTCTGTTCCTTTTATGGATTGCTTTCATGTGACCTTTTAGCCATATTTTTACCTTGGCCTAATCAAATATTTAAAATGAAAATCTATATTTGTAAAATAAATTAAAAAATTTTAAATTAACATGGTTTATTGGGTCGCAAAAAAAAAAAAATAAAACAAATGAATGAACAACCTATACTAATCACATATTAAAAACTTCCCTGAATTTTTATCAATCGAATCGCTTCATTGTAGCTACCCATTCTCTTTCAAAGTTTTTGGTCACAAAAAAAATTTGTAGATAGATAATTTTCTTTATGAATATGATAATAAATAATAACCATTATCCAATGATATTTATATAAAAGCATAAAAATATATAAATATAGGCCAGATATAGGCTAATACTATATCGTCTGTTAGACTAGCCTGCCATCTATTGCAAGAATGCTGAACTAATTTGACAGTTGGTTTTTAAATAAATCATCTAAGCTTATTTTAAAAATTTCTTAATTAATATGTGATTAATAATAACAATAAATATTGGGACATCTTGTTTTTTTGTATTTGCTTGATAACAAAAAAATTAATTTCTTTAATTTTTTAATAAGTCATTAAAAAAATTATAGCTCGATGTCCCAATAATCTCTTATGAATTTAATTCATTTAAAAAAAAACAGCATTGAAAAATTCCTTATAATGGTCTAGTTTTTTTTTAAAGTACGTTTAGACGTCGCTCCTGAAATCAGTTTTAATAAATTGAACGATTTTTTTTACATTAATTTTTCATTCGGTTAATGGGAGTTGGTTTAGTAAATAATATTTATATCTAAATTGTATTATTTAAAGAGATAGCTAGTCCCTCAAAGGAGGGTGAAATAGAAACAAAATATTCTGTTTCTTATATTACAGAGGCTTAAATTTTAAAATTTAGTGGCTCAGTTCTCAATGGTAATTTGCAATTTGCATTCTGAAATTAAGAAATTAATATCGGGAGGAACGATAAGAAAAATCTAGAAATTTATTTTAAGTAGTCCACTGAGATGGTAAGAAAAAGGGAACCTTAGATGAGGTCCTGCATATTTTTTCAAAATTATATCACATTTAACATTTGAAATTATTTTTTCTCACGGTCTTTTGGGTCGATCAAATCAAATCATTTGGGAGTTGATTTACAATTTTTTTTTTTTTAGGGGATGAAAAATTGTTGATTCGTAATAATACCAAATAATTATTTTATTATTAATTAAATGGATTTATTTTTTTGTTAAGTAAAGTGAGGAGAAAAGAAAAATCTCTCTTAAGGGGCGAAAAATTTCTCACAAAAAAATTTCTTAACGGTAAAAAATGAACATCTCAACAAACAGCGTAATCTTAAAAGAATTTCTAAATCTGCATAAACATGCATATCTGTTGAGTCTATTTGATAATCTGTGAGGAGGCAAACGAAAGAGAGGAGAAGATGAACAGAAACCGAGGACGAGAAGGATGGATGGACCCCGGAGGCTGCATGTCTTAAGATCTTAGAAGCTAGGAGCTACTGTGCGAGCAGCAACCGGAGTCCAACCGCCCCCGAAATACACGCATTCCGTTTGAGACACGCGAACACGCACCTCGATTCCCAAAACTTCAGGGGGATCTAATGGATTATATAATTATAGCAAGGGAACATGTCTCAGCCAATATTCTCTGCACAAATAACAAAGGTCTAAAATAATAATAAACATTGAAATAAATGAATTTTATATTTTCAATGAAAAATGAATTTTTAGATTTTTGAAAAAAGAAACAAAGTAGCCTCCTACAGTGGTTAATTGGAAATAATGAGAGTGAATAATCAATTTAACATGGCTAGGTCTTTTCAAATTAATTTTAATAATAATTCAAAATATACTGTATATTATCATAAAATTTGGTGTGACTTAAAGCACAGTTCACATCTTTCGATTATCGAAAGTGTGTATCCTACTGTGCTGTCATACCAGATTTGTGTCGAGATATATTGAGCATTTTAGTTCCAAACTTAACTACTTTCGTTTCATAGAGTAACGAGCAACGAATGCTTCCATTGGGAAAATATAGGATAAAGAAAGTAAAAAGTAATAATGAAATGTACTTCAAACATATTTTAGGAAAAAACTTATACTTAAAGAGCATCTAAAAAATAGTTGATTTATGAACTTTAATCAAAATCGTTATACCAAATTTTGAGAAATTTGAAAAAAAAAAAAAAAACTGAAAAAGTACTTCAGTAAAGTAGCCTACATGAATTTTTTGGCAGATTTTGTTCAAAAGCTTTAACTGTCCGGGAAGGGTATCTAACTTAAATATAAAATTCCAACCTCGTATTTCATTTCCTTCATGCTTAAAATCGTCTCAAACAGACCAATTTGCGAGACCCATGTTTTTGGACTCGTGTACAAAATAATCAATTATTCACCGATTATTAAAAAAAAAAACAATAATCAATTAATAGATTATTTTTCATAATAGGTGAATAATGGATAAATAATCGATTATTTTTTGGAAAAGAATAGATGAGACTAGTATATTAAAAAAAAAAAATCAAATGATTTTCTCAAGAGGGAAAAATGGAAATTTTACTTGAAAAAAAATGGTCCTCTGTCCCGATCCAATAATCAATTAATGGATTATTTTTTCCATAATCGAACACCCCTACTCAGGGGACCACAAAACCTGTATTTCCATCAAAATTTCATCATCGATTGGCATGTTTGCAATACTTTCTCACTATAAAGTATATTACATATATTGGTAAGAGAAAGCATAAAAACGATGAGGAGAAAAAACTTAGAAAAAAATTATTGATCTATCCTTTAGGAATCTAGAAAAAGGAACAGAGAGAGGGCCTCAGTTGATACCTTATCTAAGTGTAAATCTTAGCTGCCCTAAGAACAGAACAGACCTTCAACGCCCCAATGCATCAATATTTCCCGGGCAATTTCAAATTTCAAACCTATAATTAATTAATGAATTATTGCCACAAATGACTTAAATACCATGGTATAAATACATAATAAAATTCAAAAAAATGCGATTTTATTTTTTTTTTCTCTCTTAAATTTTGAATTATTTATACATGATATCTCGTGGTTATAGTCAACTAGTTATAAAATCACATCGATCTTCAATGTTAAATTAATAAAATTTCCAACTCCCATAATGATAAAAAAGTCAACCGTTTATAAATAAAGAATCAATTCAATATCAGCTTTCGGCGAAATAGAAAATTTAAACCATCATCAAGTTTAAAACTATTGCTTTAAATTTTCATCGAGTTTATTTTTTTATCAGTTTATAATTTCGATTGTTTTACTTGGATAACTTTCACAAAAAAAAAAGTTCAGATTGTAAATTCATTTTATACCTAATCTTATAAATAAATAATTAAAATATCTATTAATGATCTCTATGGCTATTAGTTTTTTTAAACTTTAGAGTAATTTAAAAGGGGAGTAGAGAAATCAATATAATTTGTAAAAGTTTAAGAAATAATAGGATCTCAAAAAAAAAAAAAAATTTACACGTGTCCCAATAAAGTGAATATTTAAATTTGGTAGAAAAAATGAGCTAGTTTTTATTTCGTTGTATTATTAAAACCAGGGCCGATGATATAATAAAACGAAATAAAAACCACCTGCTTTGTTCATTTTTTCTACCAAATTTAAATATCAACATTCAGCTATATAGTTTCTGGGCATTTCAAAACCAAACTTGAATAGAATATTGGAGTTTAAATTTTCACAGTTGTTATCATTAATAAAACAATTTGATTTTCTATATTTGTAAAAATTTCAACGTTTTGGCCACTCATTCTGAGGCCTTCTTCAGGTACAATTCAGATAAGATTACAAAGGTAATATCTGTGACAATCTATTCAAATGAGGTTGTCATAGATGTAACAACCTTTGTAATCTTAGCTGAATTGTACTTGAAGAAAGCCACAGAATAAGTGACCGAAACGTTGTAATTTTTACAAATAAACCAGAGTTAAACCGAAAATCAAATTATTTTATTAATAAACTTGAATAGCGTGCTAACCTTCTATACCGAGGGTCGCGGGTTCGGATCCCAGGTAGTCCGATGATTTTATTTAAGCCATTTGGATACCAAAAAAACTTGAATAGACTCTCTCCGGAAAACTTTCTTGTCAACTGTTAAAAGGATTTTAAAAAAATAATAATCACTGTTTCACAAAAAAGTCCAAATATAAAATTCTTGAGAATAAATAATTTTTACTAGGCTTCTCTGAGTCGTTCATAAATTGAATATTAAATAAAAAAAAAAAGAATAACGAAAGTGAAGAGAGTTGCTTTAAGCATATTTTTGTTTTATTAGGCCTATATAAAAAAAAAATCTTCATTTAAAGGATAATTAAAAGTTTCGATTCGAGGACTTGAAAATCTCATTGCCTCCACCCCTACAAAAAGTTGTAATGATGACGTCATTATGTCGATGAGTGAATAGAAAAAACTCTTATTTAGAAGGATTGTGTTTTTTCTCTCAACATTGATTAATTTTCTGTGATAAATTTTTCAATCTTTTTAGAAATTTATAATATAGAAAGGAAAACAAAAAGCGTTGAGAAAAAAAAAGAGATAGAATAATTACCAGAATATCTAACTGAAAAATTGATTTATTCTTTAATTGGAAAATATCCAATTATTGTCGATATATTTTAGGAACGGCAGAGGACAGAGGTGATATATAATAAGGAAATGGAGATAGAGGAGACAGACAGACCAATTTACGGGACCCACTTTTTTGGACTCAGGGGACCTCAAAACATGTATATCCATCAAAATCTGGACATCAAATTTTTGACATGATCATCTCAATACTTTCTCTCTCTATATATTTCATATATAGGGTAAGAGAAAGTAAAAAAAATTAAAACAAATCTAAATTTCTACCAAGCGAATGAATAATCAGTCTGGATTCTCAAAGACGATTGAGAATGTTTGTTTGTTTTTTTTTTT
>JAKCPI010012500.1:0-33868 GCA_023213315.1 Euborellia annulipes
GAACGCCTGGTTTGAGTCTACAAAACCTCAGAATCTAATTGTTGTCTAAGTAGACTTAACAGAATCAAACTAGGATTTGAAAGCATGGTTTCTATGGAAATTTGATAGTCTGGTTTGGTTCTAACAAGTCTACTTATGTCCCTTTTTGACATGTTTAGACTCAGACCAGGTATTCGAAATACTAGTTTAAGTCTACCAGATCTACTATTACGACCAGCAGTATTGAATGCTGGAATCCTAGTTTAGGCCTATGAATTCTCATTTAAAATTTGTTTATATACATATATACAGAGTGACAAAAAAGTTCTGATAATTTTGTTAGATTAGCAAAGAGGTATGCTTGTTTTTTTGGCAATGAGAAAAATAACTTTTAGAGTGTTTTCTTCAAATATTTCGAAGACATTTAATAGCACTTCACCGCTGATGAAGAAGTCCTATTAAATGCCATCGAAATATTTGAAGAAAACACTCTAAAAGTTATTTTTCTCATTGCCAAAAAACAAGCATACCTCTTTGCTAATTTATACAACTTGGCACTCCACATTCGAAATTTTTTTACTTTCTCTTACATCTATATATGTTAATATATATAGAGAGAAAGTATTGGATTCATGTCAAAAAATTCGATGTCGAGATTTTGATGGATCTTCACGTTTTGCTCTTCATTTCGCTACAATTAAATTCTTAAATAAAAGGAAAATCAAATTAATCTTTAAATAAAATATTTTTTGTTTAAATATCAATTTTCTTTAATTTGAGAATAAGATAACATATATTTAAAATATTTTAAAAATTCCAAATGCTCTTCGTGTCGATTTCAATATTTCTGGAGATTCATTACTGAAATTGTTTTAAAGAAAATATGGATGTAAAAATGAGTTTCCATCTCTAAAATAAATCACATTAATTTTTATCTTGACTGTATATGTAGCAGGGGCGGATACAAGGGGGGGGGTTAGGGGGTAATTCCCCCCCCCGAGATTTGAAAAAATACCTTTTTTTTGCAGAAAGAATTTATTTTTCCGTAAAATTTTAAAATTAATACTTAAAATTTGATTTGTATTTATATTCTGGCAAACAAGTACAGAATGCGCCTTTAAATTACTGAAATTAAGAAAAAAATAGTGTGCTGTGCGACGAGTCCCTCCATATTCCCCCCCCCCCGAGAAACACCTCTGGATCCGCCCTTGATATGTAGGCCTATACCATTAGCTATCACGTGTGGAAAAATATTTTTCTTTTCAGTAAGAACTTCATTTAGTTCTCTGGAAATGTGAAAAATATATAAATTAATTTTATAAATTTATAATCTTTTTTAATTTGTCTTCTTACCTTTCAAAATGACATGAATGGCCAATGTTCCTTGTATTCATTTATTAAAATTAAAGTGGCTTCTTCAGGCCAATGTGTTTTTACAACTAAAATTTATAATGAATATAATTGAAAAAATTAAATAGAATATAAGATTACATCATCTATATAAAAAAAATAAAAATAAAAATAACAGCTAACCTTATCATTTTGTTTTGGCTTGTTTTTATAACGTTGACCCTTAAATAAATAAAAATAATTAATAATAATAAAGAAAATTAATGAAAAAAATGAAAATAAAACTTAAAACTTACTTCTTTTTTATCGATAATAAATCCAAATATCCAAGGAATGAAAGAAAATGAAAGGTGGTCATCTATTAAAGCTTTGGCGCTGAGATCGCACTGTTTTTAATTTTTACCCGAGAGGATTAGAAGGTTCAAACCAGTACTTCCCGAGTCAAAATCGAACGCCTGGCTTGAACCTTTTAGTCCTCAATTGAAGACTGCAAGGTTCAAGCCAGGCGTTCAAGTACTGGTTTGAACCTTCTAATTCTCCTGGCAGGCTCAATAGGCTCAAGCCAGGCTTTCAATTTTGACTCAAATACTGGTTTGAACCTTCTAATTCTCCGGGTAGGTTTAGTAGGCTTTAACCAAATTTTAATCCTATCAAATAACAAAGGAATTGAGGACTAAAAGGTTCAAACCAGGCGTTCAAGTACTGGTTTGAATCTTCTAATTCTCCTGGTAGAATCAGTAGGCTTTCACAAAATTGTAAATAAATAACATCCCATCAAATAACAAGGGAATTCAGGACTAAAAGGTTCAAACCAGGCGTTCGATTTCGACTCGGGTAGGCTTATAAGCAATATTCCATATATATCCAGAGGAGTTTCTTGGGGGTAATCTGGTGTGACTGGTCGCACAGCACACAATTTTTTCTTACTTTTGGTAAAATAAAGGTGCATTCTGTACTTGTTTACAAAAATATATATCTATCAAATTTTTAAGCATTAATTTTTAAAATTTTATATTAAAAATATTTGCCCCCCGGGTGTGGCGTAGTAGGTAGCGTGCCTACCTCCTATACCAAACGTCGCGGGTTCGGACCCAGGCAGTCCGATGATTTTATTTAAGCCATTTGGATACCAGATGGCTTAAATAGAAATGTCTGACCCCCCCCAATATATATATTACTTACAACGGTTATCGTCTAAAGTCTGAAATGGCCTACGTTGCCGAAAAGACTGTGTGAATGTGTGTGTGAGTGTGAGTGAGAATGAGAAAAAAGTGTGAATGTTTAAAAAAAAAAAAAAATATTAAAAATATTTAAAATTTTATATTAAAAATAAAATTTTATTCCAAAAAAAAAAATATTTTTCTCAAATTTCCGGGGGGGGGGGGGGTAATTACTCCCTTTACCTCCTTCCCTTGTATTCGCCCTTGCTTTGTCTGTTAGACTAGCCTGCCATCTTTTGCAAGAGTACTGAACTATTTGACCGTTAATCTTTTTTAAATAAATACGAAATTTATTTTTATACTTTGTCGACATTTCATTTAATTATTATAGGTTGGATATTAATGATTTTTACATTTTTTGATTTAAAAAAAAAATTATAATTTTCAAAAAAAAAAAAATAAAAAATGCATTCTTTTATGTAAAATGATCACGAATTTAAATCATTAAAAATAAGCATCATAAAAAATATAGGCTACTTTAAAATGCGTCAGTAGTTTCATGCAAAGGATTCAAGATGCCCTCCAGAATCCCCCTTAACTCGACTAATATTTTGATTTTATTTTCGTTCACTTTTCTTATCAATTTTAAATAAATAATAAAATCTCTTTCAAACACCCTTTAAGAAACTAGACATGTTTAACGATTCTATTGAAGAGCCGGCTATAAACCCGTATGTGGAAGGCAATACATAAACATTGTTTGCCGAACAAATCCCATTGATTGTTCGGGATAATGATTTTGCACCCCTCTATCTCTTTTTTTTTGTTGCAGGGTGGTGGCTACGCCTGCTGCATAGCATCCTCCGAGGACACCAACCAACCAACCAACCCCGATTTATTTATTTTTTGGCACTTCTTTATTTATTTATCCCGTGATAAAGTGGAGACGGACGCCGTCGTGCTGCGGAAACCAAAACTCGGATCATGGCGAGTGAGTCTCAACACCTTCTTCCTTTTTTTCTCTCTCCTTCATCTCTTTTTATTTTTTTTTTCCTTTTATTTCCATCGAGGAAATAAATTTTGCATTGCCAACGCGGATTCACATCATTTATCAGATTATGAACAAACCCAGAATAATTGAGAAATTTATGTGATATTTTTTTGTTTATCTCAACGGTATTTTATCATTTGAGAATTCGAAGACTTCTGACTCGCTAGTGTAAATATATTACTATTAACTCTAACATAAACAATGAAAATATCTATTAAAAATATATGGTGTGACTGGTCGCACAGCACACAACTTTCTCGTTTTGTACTGTGCTTGTCATATCAGATTTTTTGTGTTAACACATGTTTGGTTTCCGCTTCAAGATATACATTTTATAAGCATTTATATTTATTTAGGCCTATATTTTGTTTACCATTGTAACCATTTATTCTATCTTTCCTATGAAGTGCAAGAGTAAAGTGTGCTTCAAACAAAGTTGAGAGCAAAATGAGAATATACATTTTAAAGAGCATTTAAAAAATAATTGATTTTTGAATTTTAATCAAAATCGTTAGAGCTATTTTGAGAAAATAGAAAAAAACTGAAAAAAGTACATCAGTAGTGTCTAAATTTAATATAAAATTTCAGCCTCATAGGTCAATTTCTTCACGCTTAAAATTGAGCACAGACACACAGACAGACCATGTCGTATTAATCATTTTTTAGAGGCAAAGTTTTTTTTTTTTTTTTGCTTCCTTGCACTATGATGTTCAGTTGAATAAATGAATCACTCAATGCAGAGGCGTAACTACATTGATCTGCGTCCCCCTCAAGTACAAAAATCTTACCTTTGGTAAGAGAAAGTTTTGTACTGTGCTTGTCACACCAGATTTTTGGTGTCGAGATATATTTAGTTTCCCATAGCACCTTAGTTCCAACTTGTAATGTTGACTGGTTTGGTATCTAAATGGCTTAAATAAAATCATCGGACTGCCTGGGGTCCGAACCCGCGACTTTTGATATACGAGGTTAGCACGTTAACCCCTACACCAAGCCCCGAGGGCTTTGGAGATTTTATACACAATAGAGAATCCTAAATAAAGACAAAATTTCATAAGATTTGAAAAAAAAAAACTTTTAAATGCGTAAAAAGTTCCAAATTTACATGCGAATTCCCATAGGGATTTTTACATGGCCGATTTTGATAAAAAGTTTATTTTCCCACTTCAGAGGAGTGCCTAATTTTAATATAAAGTTATTGATTCAATAATAACACCCAACCTCGTATAATTTATTTTTTCAACTCCTCTGCTGCCCTTGGGCTTGGTCTAGTGACTAGCATGCTGGCCCTCCATACCAAGAATCGCGGGTTCGGATCCCAAGCAGTCCGATGATTTCATTTAAAGAATGCCTGGACCCCCCAATAGCGTAAAAGTTTTAAATGGCCTAAGTAGCCGAAAAGACTGTATGCATATGTGTGTGTATGTGAGTGTGAAAGAGAAAAAGTGTGAGTGTTTAGAAAAAAAAAAAAAAAAAAACTCTTCCTGTATATCTAATTTATTCTAAGCTCAACCCATTTGCTTTCAGAATCTCATTTACTGTAAAATAATCAAAAATTTGATATATAAATTAGATTTAAAGCTTCATTCCTTTTTTTTAATTTCTCTTTTACTGGAATATTTCCCTCTCTGTTTAAATAAATTTCTTTTTGTTTTTGCCCATTCCTTTAATTGGCGTTACCAGGCAGTTTGGTGGATAAAAATTGCCGGGGACTCGGGGGGTGGGGTTTTCTCCCTTTGATTTCAAGCTCTTCCTCACCTTCCCTCAACAAATTGAATTTTTAGCCAAGTCTGCGTGCGCCACTGATTTGATTTAAAAAAAAAAATCTAATTTGAACATTGCAATTTCTTTACCGAGGTCTACCTTTAAATTTCCTAATTCTCCAACTTAATAAAACATTTTCTAAGCTCTCTTTGTTTAAACTTCAACTCAAATTTATTCCTAAATACGTGGATTTATTAAAAACAAAATCATATACCAGGTGTGTAAATATCAAACCGCCCTTTTTTAAGTTGAAAAACGTTTATTCTGGAAAATGGTACAATTTATTTTATTCAAAGTATTTGCCATCGCTTGCCACACATTTTTGCCATCTTTCTGCTAAATTGTGTATGCCTTGCCAGTAGAAGCTTTGGTTTTTGAAGCAAACCATTCATCGAGCCATTTTTCGACTTCTTCGTAAGAACCGAAGTGCTGTTCAGCAAGCGCGTGTCCCATGGAAGCAAATAAGTGGAAGTCAGAAGGCCCCAAGTCTGGTGAGTAAGGCGGGTGGGGTAAGACATCCCAGTGAAGTGCGGCAATGGTGTCTCTGACCGGTTTTGATTTGTGTGCTGGGGCGTTATCATGTTGGAAAATCACTTTTTCGTGTCTGGTGACCCATGCTGGTCGCCCATGCATGCTTGTGTCACATTTAATTGTTCTGCAAGTTGTTTTTGAGTTTGAGTGTCATCCTCATCGAGCAATGCTTGTAGTTCGGCATCTTCAAACTTTTTGGTGGTCTTCCACGTTCTTCGTTTCTCAAATCAAAATTACCACTTCTGAATCGTCGAAACCACTCCTTGCACTGTGTTTCGGACAGGGCATGGTCACCGTAAGCTTCCACTAACAAACGATGACTTTCAGCAGCACTTTTTTTCAAATGAAAGAAGGTTCTTAAAGATCCCCGCAAAACCACATTTTCCGGTGGTGAATTCGACATTTTCAAAACGATGAAAAACTATGTTCTGGTACGAATATTGAAACGGTGGGTATTTTTTATTATTGACAGATATCAAAACAATAAGAAAAAACTGACAGACTACTATAGCCATCTATATACGAATTAATATGGCCATCAGTAAATGGCGGGCGGTTTGATATTTATACACCTGGTATAAAAAAAAGGAAAATTAGGCTTTAAAAAAAATAATCTTATTTTTTGAATTCTTTTGTGCCTGTCTTATCTCTTCTCTTATCTCAGCAACGAGAATCCTTTGGAGTCTGACTTTTGAAAAATGAGTACTTAGGAATTTTACAACTTTTTACTCCAATGAAGTGAATATAAAAAAACTTTTTATGCGAAGAATATCTTTATATTTTCTTTTGTAAAATTTTATATTTTTTAGAATAGATGCGAGAAAATTAGAGCTATTACAACGCCTCGTTTTTCTTTTTTTTTTTTTTTATTATTTTATAACATAGTACACCAAACGAACGCCTTTATTGAGAAAAAAAAATTTGTTTTTAATTTGTTGTGTGATTTTTTTTTTTTAAACATTCACACTTTTTTTCTCATTCACACTCACACTTACACATTCACACTGTCTTCTCGGCAACTCAGGCCATATAAGACATTTACGATATTCATTAATTTATTACGATACAATTAGGTGGTCCAGGCCTTCTTATTTAAGCCATTTGAAATCCAAATGGCTTAAATAAAATCATCGGACTGCCTGGGGTCCGAACCCGCGGCTTTTTGGTATATGAGGTTAGCACGCTAACCTCTACACCTAGAATTTTAAGAGAAAGTAAAAATCAATATCTTATGTAAAAATAAATTTGGAAAATCGATTTTTAATCATTTTCAGAGCGCTTTGAGACTAAAATTTCATTGTTTTTGCTTGAATATTTTATATACAAAGTTATTCAATCAATATCAAGGCCTAAATGTGTTTATTTAATTAAAAAACAATAAATTAGAAAATGAAAGAGGCAGTTAAAATTTGAAGATGTAAAAGGCAATTAATAAACCCCCATTTTATGTGGTCGTAGTTAAATAAAAAAATGTCTATAGCTTTATAATTGATTGAAAAGACCAGTTTTGCATTTTTCCACAAATCCAACAAAAAATAAGAGAGATATAACAACTTTTTGAAAAGCGAATCTGCGCGAGAATAAAAGCCTAGACGAGAGTGAAGCGAGGCTCCCTGGCTGCACTCTGGGCGCAGATCGAATTAGAAAAAACAAATCGATGCTCTCCCAGCATTTGAAATAATTGACAAATTGATTGATTTCATCTTTTTTATGCTTTTATAAAATTTTATTCGAAACTTTTTTTAACTATAAGAATAAAAGACTGCAAATTTATCTATAAAAAATTCAATCCTTTGAGAAAAAATAAAATTTCAAAAATATTTTGTCTTCAATCAAAGAGATGCTTATTTATCATAAATATATTAAATAATAAAATCCATCCCTTTAGACCTTTAGTTCAGTGCTTGGTAAACTTTTTGAGTCGCGGCTAGGTTTGGAAAAAACTGAAAATTTTGAAAACCGGTTTTTCGGTTTTTTACAAAGCGGAAAAACCGGTAAACCGGTTTTAAACCGGTTTTTTTTCAACATCTGAATCTATTTAGAACGCACCAATATTTTTGGAAGTTGAATAATACTGTAGTTGGTATACAACATAGTCTAATTTAGAAATAAATATATGAAGCAAAATTCCTATCCAAAGGGCAACCTTAATAAACAAAAAAATGTAAATCAAGGAATACAAAAAATGCAAAAAATACATAAATATTTCTCTATACATTTCCTATGGGAGAAATCGTAACTTTAGGAATTAATAACTCAAAAAAATTTTCCTGGACTCTGCGTTATGTCCTCTATAAGACTGCAAAATTTCGTCATTCCAACGGAAAGTTAGTCAAACAGAGTGAGACAGACGTACGGACAGACAGACAGGCACTCCGCTATTATTATATATAGATTATTTAAGTATTGGATAAAGGGTAAAAAATATAAATAATTTATAATTTTCATTTTTTTTATTTATTCAAGGTCTTTTTCGGCATCTAAGGCCATTTAGACCCCATCCCTATTTATTTCAAATGATTGATAGCCAATTCAAATGAAATAAATTTTTCTCGCTTGGGACGGGAAGTGAACCCGAAACCCCAAACCACTAGAAGCACCACTAGATGTCTTCTCTCTGGAGCCATGGGTCACGGGCTAATTTATAATTTGAATACAAATATTACTGAAGAAAAAAATAAATAAAAAAAACCGAATTCGGTTTTTCGCGAAAAACTCGGTTTCTCGGTTTTTAAAATTAGCCAAAAAACCGGTATACCGGGTTCGGTTTCCACCGGTGTCCAAACCCTAGTCGCGGCTCCCGTTGGGAAACAAATAAATATCTCACGGCCCCCCTATTTTTTTTTTTTTACTTTCTCTTACCTCTATATATGTTTTGAGGTCCCCTGAGTCCAAAAAAGTGGGTCCCGCAAATTGGTCGTATTTTTTGGAAATTGTTTGAAGTAGGCCTACTCAAATCATTTCATCTAAATTAAATTTTACACTTTGATATTTAACTACGCTACAGTAATACAAGAGGGAAATATCCCTTGTGTTCAAATAAATAAAACAACCATGTGATGATGAAGATTGAAAGATTTTACATGTAACTAAATATATAACTATCATTTATTTGGCAATATTCTCCGATTGCTTAATTTTTTTTTTTTCTCGTTCAATTTTTATAATTCTTCCATATGTCAAAAAAAAAAATTTATCTTAAAAGCTATTAAATTATTATTTTTAATGTTTCTTAGAAAAGAGGGGGAGAGGCGGCTGGCGCGACAATCAGAGCAGAGGGGGAGGGGGAACCTGCCAGTCACGCCCTCCCTCCTTTTGGCCAAACTAAGAGCCGATTTAAATAAGATTGGAAATGAATAAAAATCTGATAATTCAATCGTCTATAACTCGGAAACCGCGCATCCAAATCGCATCGGATTTTTTGTAATGAGTTTAGAATTTCCTAGAGAATATTCACATGCAACTAAAATTGAATAATTAAGAATATATTTTTTCTTTAATCTAACCATCCGTTCAACCAATCAAATGATAGTAAAAAGGATCATCGTTCTATATTTTTTGAATTTTTTTTTCCCTTTTATCTGTATATAAAATTTTCAAACAGTTTTTTTTTTAATTTCTCTTTATTAGCAATCTCCGCACTCGCAATTTTTATTAAATAAACGAATATTATATAAATTTTAAATCAGTGACGGCGCTAGCTTATTCTCAGTGAGGGGGCAGGGGTGGGGCAAACTTATTAACAGGGGGGCAGTCAATAAATATATAGGCTACATCAATATAAGAAACAAAAATCTGGTGTGACTCGTGGCACCAGATTTTTTGTGTGACCTTAGGAACCGACAGAAGTTTCCGATTCGGCCAGTCTCGGCCAAATTTCATCCGAAATTTCGTCCTGTCCGAAACCTGAGTTTAAAAAAGAGAGATTATGCTCGTATACTAAAAAAAACGTCGAGTGAAATTCGCACTTAAAAAAAAGGTCAAATGATTTTCGCAAGAGCAAAAATTGGAAATTTTACTAGAAAAAAAGATGAATTTTGTATGGGAAATTTTAAGAAAAAGTTTAAAACAAGTTTCGATTTCGGTCGAAACTAAAATTGAAGCCAAAATTCGGTTTCGGCTGAAAATCTTGTTTCGGTCGGACTCTAGTCGACATAGGCGTATATTTAGTTTCCAACAGCACATAGCTTCCAATATCTATTTAAATAAGTTATTTCAAAATTTTTTCAAAATTATTCAAGGAATGTTATGATGATGATTTTTTCAAAATTTCCTAAACAAAGAATTACAATAATTTATCGAGGCCAAATCCGGGGGAATCTGGGGGTATGGAAAATTTTTTGAAAATAAGCCACTGAAATCTGCGTTTTTAGCTATCCTGAGTCGTGAAAAAGATCAAACTTGATGAGGTTAAAAGGCCGGGGCCCCTGAGGAAAAAAATTGCAAGAAAAATATTTTTTTTAAATTGAAATTTTAAGATTTGAGCTAAAAGGGCCCGGGTCCCCTGAGGAAAAAAAATTCCTAGAAAATGTTTTTTTTAATTGAAATTTTAACCATGAAAATTATTTTTAATTGGAATTTTAAGGTGGGGAGCGAAATGGGCCCGGGCCCCGGGGATATAGCCCCCCCCCCTGTCTGCGGCCCTGGTCACACCACCAGCACGTACAGGGAAATATTTTCAGTTTTGGTTGGCAGGCTTCCTCACTATCTCCTGAGAAATAGGAAAGCCCAGAAATTTTTCTGAAAGATATTCATAGCTGGTGGATTTACACTTGTACTCGAAGAAGAAAAATTTTTTTAGATTGGGGCTCAATAAAGTTTTTTTTTTTTAATTTAGGTCTTTTCGGCATCGAAGGCCGATTGGTAAAGTTATCGGATTTTTTTTTTCTTTCGATGACATACATTATAATGGCACAAAAGAAAGATATTTACTTAACAAAAACTTGAGAGTAACTCAAATTTATTTATTAAAATAAAGAATTTAAAAAAATAATCTTTCTTTTTCACATTGAAATAAAAAGCTTAAAACTTAAATTACATTTTTTTTTAAGGAAAAGTGAATAATTTTAGAAATTTTTTATTTGGTTTTCGGAGCTGATTGGGGGGCATCCAGTGGGGCAAAGATCCCTTGCCGGGGGGGCGCATGCCCCCCCCAGCCCCCCGTAGCGCCGTCACTGTTTTAAATAAATACCTTAGGGGTTGTCCACATATTACGTAATGCGTTAGGGGAGGAAGAGGTCTGGCCGAAACGTTATTAATTGTGACCTGGGGGACCCGGGGTTTCTCTAAGTGTGACAACAATTCAAAGTTGAATTTATAAAATTTTTGGAAAAAAAAAGGTGGAATGATTTTCACAACAGGGAAAAAATGGAGTGATTATTTAAGTCACGAGGGGAAAATTTACTAAAAAAAAAAAAAAAAAAAGAAAATGATACGAAATTTGTATAAGAAATTTTATTCGGGGGGGGGGAGGGTAGTTCTATGTTGTGACATATTTGTAAATGGTGTTTGTATGTGACTAACTATGACAGGGGGCTAGAAAATCGTCAAAAAAGGCGTTACGTGTTATGTGGCGAACCCTTAATTGGTAAAATGGGATTTAAAATCTTAATAGAGAAATAAAAATATTTTGCTGCTGCAGTTTTTTTTTTATCGGCGGTAATAAATTTAAGAAAAAAGCAAATTACACAGAAAGACACACACACACACAGAGAGTTTTTTAATATAAGTTAAAAAAATCTGGTGTGACTGGTCGCACAGTATACAACTTTCTCTTATTTTGAAATATTTTATTTTATGAATAATATAAGAATTTTATAAAAACCCCAAATGACGCCACTGGGAGTTACTGTGCTGCATTCTTCGAAAGGAGTAGTTGCTGAGGAAATAAAAGGAACCATGTGGAACCAGAAATAAAGATTAGTTCACTATCTAGAGACGAAAGCAGGAGGAGGAGTTAGAGATAAGAAATAATGTAACTTCCACGGAGTGCCGGTTGGGTTTGAGGTGTGTGTCTTCGTGCACGAAAGCACCCTCCCGATAGGAATTTCAAATATAATAATCAATAAAAATCTATTCCTTAGAGTGTTGTATCAATTAGTTTTATTGTGCCAGGAAAAAGGGCTCTATTAGAGGGAAGTGGTCGTTTATACCAGAAGGTTCAATAGGATAAGGATTATTGGGGGTCATCGATGTCCAAGTTAATAGTTGGACGATAATGACAAGGAGCTCTCAATAATGATAGAGGACCAATTATTCGAGCTTCTCTTTGACAAGGAATGACCCATAGACGTCCATGAGATCAAGGACTAAGATATTTCAAGATTAAAAAAGAAAGATATCAAAAAATACGGGCCACCATTCAAACAGCATATAAATAAAATTCCCTTACCTTTATATAGACCCTGTTACGCATTAGTGTGTCAAGCGCCAGGTACCGAGATTTGAGAAAATTAACATTAAAGTTTTTCTGATTTAAATTGTTTTGATTAGATTATATATCATTTTTTTTTTTTGTCAATTGTGCAAGTAAATACTGAAATAATGGCAGATATTCATAAATTATTTCTAAAAATACGAATAATTTCGAGAATAAACAAAAAAATATAAAAAATTATTATTGCAATATTTTCTAAGTCCATTATATACTAAACAATAGTTATGCCGATGTTCATAATTGAAAATACTTAGGGCCTAAACGCAGCAATTAATATCTCAAACGTATAGTTGTTTACGATGTCTTGCACTTGACGCATAAATGCAAAATTGTTCTTTTCAAATTAAGTATTACGAAACAACGTGTTAGGTACATAAATCATTTTTGCAAAATGAAAATTGTCCATTGAAATATTGTAAAAATAATTTTATGCTTTTACATTAAATATAAATTTTTTAGGACATATTTCATAAAAATACTATTAATTATAGCATTGGAAACAATATTCCGTGCTTAACTCAATTTTTAATTTTTTTGGCACTTGCACACTATTGCATAACAGGGTCTATATATGTTAATATATAGAGAGAGAAAGTATTGGATTCATGTCAAAAATTCGATGTCGAGATTTTGATGGATATAGGTACACGTTTTGAGGTCCCCTGAATCCAAAAAGTGGTTTTCGCGACACTGATCTGTCTGTGTGTCTGTTGAACAAAATATCTCAAGAACGAAAAGAGCTAGGAGGTTGAAATTTTATATTTAAGTTAAGCACCCCCATGGGACGTGACACGAAGCTTTTGAACAAAATCGGCCAAAAAGTACTAGTACTTTACTGATGCACTTTTTCAGTTTTTTTTTTTTTCGATTTTCTCAAAATTCGCTCTAACGATTTTGATTAAAATTCAAAAATCAATTATTTTTTAGATTCTCTTTAAAATGTATATTCTCATTTCGCCATTGAAATCTTCTGAGGACCACTTTACTCTTGTACTCCATAGAAAAGATAGGAGAAATATGGTTGCCATGGTAACAAAATATAAATATTTTCCCTACTTATAAATTTTACATCTTGAAAATCGAATGTCGTACTAACGGAAACTAAATACATGTCGTCACGAAAAATCTGATGTGCAAGCACATATTTTTTTTGTATTCTTTTCCCTCTTGTTTGATTGTACATATAATTAGAAAATTTACTGTTGTATAGACAAAAGCACAAGCTATTTAGTAATCAAGTGGAAAGCAAAAGGGTACTGTCATCTGAATAAATAAAATGGATCAATATGCATTCATTAGCGTGTGACTGGAGGCTCATTATTCAAATAGGACAAATATGCTAAGATTTATATACCCGTAAAATGTGAATTCATGCAAGCAGGATCGTCCCTTTGTGTACTCGCTTTATATAACTAATTCTCATAATAGATTAAAATAAATGGATATTAATCATTAAATGTATAAATTCAATAAATATTTTCTATTAATAAAATAAAACTTAGGTGAATATACTGTATTTATTTAATAGTCGAAAATTAAAAAAAAAAATTGTTTTTATGCTATCGGGAGACAAGGTATACTAAGGCTCAATAAAGATGAGTATTCGCAGCCGCCATATTGGGTCCAATTTTCGCCCTGTTCGTAGCCTAAAAAGTATCACCTCCTGGTTGTTGTTGTTTTTTTTTTTTTATAAAAATTATATTCTCTGTGATTAAAGTATATGATTTTTTTCCAAGTGTGTAAGCATTGTCATTAAATCACCACATTTTTTTTAGCTCTCACTGTAGGTAGTACTAAGGGAGAGAGCTTATGCAGAGACTCCGGTGTCCGTCTGTCTGTCCGTCTGTCCGTACGCATAAAAAGTAAGGCCTGAACTAAAGTTCGAAGAAAATAATAATTACATATACGCATTCAGCATAAAAAACTGGTTCAGGGAAAAATACGTTTTGGTCCATAGCACTTCCGGATTTAAAACGTTTCAACTTATTATCTTTCATGTTTTCCATTTTAATTTTTGTTTACATTCATCAGAATGTAAAGAAATGTGGCCATATTTTTCAGGTATCGTTTAAAGTCTTAAATAAGTGGCCGAAAATACTGTGTGTATGTGTATGTGATGTAGTGAAGGGGAAAAAAGTGTAAAGAATGTTTAATAAAAAAAAAAAATCTAACCTCTCATTTGTTTGACAGTTGTATATTTTGACGCGCCACTAGTTACGTCATTATCATAAACATACTCTTTGAAATATTATTTCATTTCAAATCGAAAGAAATATGTCTCATAACAATCAGACGTCCAAATAAAATGTTTATTTACTATAAAATTTAATGTCAAGAAAATTGTGGCCTGGGGTGGGTGGGGGGGGGGGTGAGAAAAGTGAGAGCGCCCCTTTGAATTTACTACTGTAAATTTCTTTCCTACTTTTGTTTACGTACAAAAGACAGTATGCTCTTCGTTTTTCCTGTTCTATTGCTACAATTGACAGCAGAACAACGCGGCATTTTTTTATTTTTTTAAATAACTCGCTAGTTTAAAAAAAAAAAAAATAATGGAGGTATAGAAATTATATTATCAATAAGAAGAAAATTGTCAAGACAGGTTGTTTTCTATATTTCTGTTGAAATATTGATATCGAATTTTCACATTCTGAACTCGTAAATAGAAAGTAAATAAAAAATCCCACTAATTCATGTCTAATAATCAATTGTGTAAATAAAATTTTATTGATTATGAGAGATGGAGTAGCAGACCAGTTGAATAAGAGGGAAAAATAAGCGATAATTGTTTCTCCGATGGCTTCGGCTACTCAATTATCCATCGGACTTTTTTCAACCCTTGCAAACTTCTTTATTCCCAGCCCGTGTGACGTCACACACGCACCCCCACCACTTGCCACCTCTCTTGCCTTTATTACATGCAAATTGAAATCATTCTGGCGCGCAATATTTTTTTTTTATTCTTATTATTTTCCCAGCCTCTGGGCTGAGAGAGAAAAGGACATGAAGAAAGAGGGATGCTTAATATTCAACAACTCGTTGGAAAAAAAAAGAACTATCCTCGTCTATTATAAATGCACATCCTCCATGATAATTGAGATCTGGACGTATTGACTTAATCCACTTAAATTGCCTGCTTTCATTTCGAATATCATTCTTTACGAAGATAAATTATTTCAACACTAATGAAAATTAAAGAAAATTAAGACAATTATTTTATTTAAATCGACATTTTCTCTGCGATGTTTATGACCTTTTAGAATTATCTAAATATTCATGCCAGAATTCATTATGGATTCGTTGCAGAGTAAAATGAGCTAACGAGAGAAGCACCAAGTGAACGTTAATTAAAAGAAACAAAGACGTTAAAATACCCTCTGTAATTTCAAGTATGAAATTCTAATAAAGTTTTTTTTTTCTCCTCGCTTAGAAGAAAAAAAATTATACTGTACATCTAAATTATTGCTAGGCCTATTTAAAATTAATTTTTTTATTTTTTAATATCAACGTTAAGAATAATTTCTATTTTATTTTAAAATCAATTTTAGATTTGATTTTGACATTTTTTTTTTCATAGGCTATAGCTAGTGTAAATATTTGCCTCAAGCATCTTTTTTGCATTTTTTTATAATTTTATAATTGAACAACTAAAATAAAAAAGCCAAGCAGCTATTATTATTTTTTTATTGGATTCAAACCCACAGCGACGTTTCGGTTGACTATGCGACCATCTTCATGGCTAGGATTCAGTCAATAGTAACCCTCTTAAGTTCTTTGATAGACATTTATTTACAATTAAGGCCGCAATCGGATTTTCCTCAAGGCCCGGCTGGAATAGGGCTCGCCTCCAGGAAATCCTCAACGTGTGTGGTAGCGGCCTCAAGGCCAAAAAATCCTGATTGAAATTCAATAATATTTTCCTCGAGGCCGGAATTCTGTCTGAATTATTATTATCATCGCTAATAACAATAAATACTATTTACTATTTCTTGTAATTTCAAAAGATGTTTTTATTTTATAAAATGGATCATCATTTCCTTAATAATTACTTTCTAGATAATTAAATATTTAAATTCTATTCTACATTGATATAAATGCGAACACTAACCGTAAATTATTACCACCCGAGCCCTTTTCCTTTTTCGTTTGCTAAAACGTGTAATTAAAATAAATCGTTGTTTTCAATCTGTAGGGAGCAAGTGCGTAAACGAGAACGTGATATGTTAATGGCCCCAAAAGGGAAGCTTTGCGTGAGTCAAGCCCTTCAATTTTGTAACTTTGAAAACAAAAAAAAAAGAAAGAATGAATGAATGGGAAAAAAGAATACGCCTTGCGGCTGATCGTTTAAAAAAAGAGACGAGAGAAATATCGACAACTAATAAGAGAAAATAGGTGGAAAATTTAAAAAAATTCGCTGGAATTTTTGAAAAATGAAATGTTTATTGGATATACGTCCAATTAGGATATTTACTTTGCTTACAATTTTCTCTTTTAATACTTCGAATGTTATATGCTGTATTGTCAGTCATTCCAGTTTTTTTATCTATAGGCTATAGCAGGGGTCGGCAACCTATTTTAAGCAGAGAGCCATTTTTCTTATCAAGAGCTGCATCGGATCTTTAAAAAATATTTTTACTAAATAGAATTATTATTATAACTTGTTAGTTATAAAATTTTAAATATATGTTCAATTAGTGTGTTTGAATGAAAAGGCGGCAGTCTTATGTAATTACGTACTTTATTTTAATATAAATCTAATCAATTTCAAACCTATCACATTTTTTTTGAAAAAATATTTTTACTTTTTCACTGGTTGCCGGCCAATAAAATATTTATTTAAATTTTTCTTCTTAATTATATATATTTTTTTTTTTTTATAAAAACACACTTTTCCCATTCACACACACATTTAACACACACACACACACAGTCATTTCGGCAACTTAGGCCATTTAAGACTTAAACGATACTCATAATTTATTAATATATATTTATTGGGGTCCAGGCATTTTTATTTAAGCCATTTGGATACCAAATGGCTTAAATAAAATCATCGGATCCGAACCCCTGACCCTTGGTATACAAGGCAGGCGCGCTACCAACTACGCCAAGCCCCGGGGGCTTGGTTAATTATGGAAAGAAAATTATTATTATTCCATTCCAATCCAGTGCCTGCTTGAGGATTTGTTTACATTCATGGAATACACAAATGCAAAGAATACATAAATATTTCTCTATACATTTCCTATGTGAGAAATCGTATCTTTAAGAAATAATAACTCAAAAAGTTATAGGAATTTCGGGATGAAAATAATTTTCCTGTAATCCCGAGAAGGTCCTCTTTATGCATATAAAATTTCATTTCAAAATTCCAACGGGAAGTTGCCTAAATAGAGCGTGACAGACAGACAGACGGACATTAGCGAATTATCGTAATTTTACATAAAAATATTGTTTAATCTATTAGATATTAAGAGAGTAATAAAATTATAAATAAAAAAAAAAAAAGTAATTGAAGTAGTTTGTAAAAGGTTAAAAATTCATTGATATAATTTTTCCTTTGACTGTTGGGGCTTGACTCAACGGATCAAGAGGCTAGTATAGATTGAGCACCGACTAAGGAAAAAAAATTGTATCCCCAAGGAGGCTGAACAAGCAGAAGGGCGGAGATGATCCCGGGTGGGCAAAGAGAGGGTGTCCGAGATCGGTGAAATAAGATCAGGGACCCCAAGAGCCGCCTCCTTAGGGAACCCTTTGGGGGAAATTGTGGAAAAAAAGGTCACCACCCCCCTCTTCAGGTGAATGTCGGCTCTAGATAGACACACACACACACACACAAAAAAAAAAAAATAATAATCTACGCTTTCTTTCTACTGGAAAAATAATAATCTCGTCTTTTATTTTTATTACTTTTTTTTTTTTCAACAAATATCACGCTTTTCTTCTCAAACTCATATAGGACTAGTAAGAAGAGAATCTTTGTTCTTAAAAATTTATTTATCTATTATACGACTAGAACTCACTATACTATATCATCTTTTGATTTATTTAGAAAGAGAATAGGATCTATTTAACTTTTAAATTAATATTTTAATATTAATAACCTTATTTTTTTGCCGGATCCTAGGACAAAATTGAGAAATTAAGATCAGTGACGTCATTTGGGGGGGGGGGATTCGCGGTTTTTATAAAATTTTATATTATTCTAGAGGAGGCGATTAGCCGAGGGGATAAAGCAGTAAAGCTTATAATCCTGAGTTGAATACAACTCGAGTTCAAATCCACTTCATGGCAAAATTATCCAACTCTATTTGAGATGCCTCCTCCTGAGGAAGGAAACGGGAACCCACCTCAGTATCATTCCCATGAGAGTTACTCTTCAGAGTAACCACAACGTGCCAAGTCTGACACTAATGAAAAAAAAAAAAAAATATTGTTCTAAATAAAATATTTCAAAATATTATTGATGCTGGATAGGCAGCCAGGATTAGAAATAAAACACAATTTTTCAATCTGCTGGTCGACGTTTCGGGTGCTAATCGCCCCCTTCATCAGGACTGAGCAGGTGTTAATTGTAACAATAAGGGGGCGATTAGCACCCGAAAAGTCGACGAGCATATTGAAATAAAATTGTGTTTTATTTCTAATACTCGCTGCCTACCCAGCATCAATAATATACAGTCTCCAGCCAAAGAAAATATATCTTGTTTCAAAATATATCTACGACTATATAAACTTTTTTTAACACTCACACTCACAGACCCATTCACACAGTCTTTTCGGCAACCTAGGCCATATAAGACTTTTGACGATAACCGTTATATATCATAATATCTATTGGGGGTCAAGGTATTTCTATTTAAGCCATTTGGTATCCAAATGGTTTAAATAAAATCATCGGACTGCCTGGGGTCCGAACCCGCGACGTTCGGTATAAAAGGTAGGCACGCTACCCATGGGGTAGCAGACTTCTTGTTAGGGGGGCAACTCCTCGTTAGGGCGAAGAGGGGGGTTTGCAATTAATATCTACATAGAGTATTAATTATTTATTTAAATAAAATAAAAAAATTAAATTAATGTAGTGAATTGGAGTGTTTAAAAAAAATTTCCAATGGGAAAAATATATATATATATTTTTTTTTAATTTTTAGGACCACCAGGGGGGCAACGCCCCCCCCCTCCCCCTGTACCCATGACGCTACCAACTAGACCAAGTCCGTAGGCACCAAATACAATTCGAAATATATGTACATAATGACCAATCACAGCTCCGAGGATGGCTTTGATCAAAACAGAAACGTCAGCTGTTAAAATTTATTTTTAAAGAAAAAATTCTGGCTGCGATTTCTTCTAACTTTCATTCCTGATACAAATTAAATATCTTTTGGCCAAATTTGAGTACCTATTTGTAAGGAAATTTTAAGAAAAAAAAAGTTGGCCACCCCCTCCCAAGAACAAGTTGAAATGACGCCACTGATTAAGATATCAAGGATTTTGATGCAGCAACACTATGGCCTTATAAATATGATTTGATTAATTTCGCATTGATGTATGGACGGACTATTTATATTTCTTCAGAGTTGGGTGTACCGTGTATCGTGCTTTTTTAAAATCTCATTAGAGCTTGACGGTTTATTTTTTAAATAAACTAGAATGACAGATGTGAGCTCCTTAGAAATGTAATATACATTATAACCAAATGTAAAAAAAAAATATTTCCAATCTTTATTATTGGATTTTTAAATTTATTTATTTGTCAAAAGGACTTTTGAAAATCTCATTAAAAATAGGTTATGTTTTTATTTCATTTAAAATTGATCATATTCGTATTCAAAGGAAATAATTCAAATATTTTTCTCTCATACAGAGAGAGGGTTGGTTGAATAAAGAAAAATATTGGAATCTTGAGTAATTTGATTTCGACGACATCACAAAAAAAAAAAAAAAAAAAAAAAAAAAAAAAAATAGATCAAAAATTCTCTTCATAATATCAATAGTAATGATTTAATACCTTGAGTTCAAACGTTAAAGAAAATAGATTAATTTGAAATAAAGCAAATAATAAAATTAATATAAAGAAAGTATCGCAATCATGTCAAAAATTCGGTGTTGATGGAAGAGAAAATTGTGTGCTGTGCAATCAGTCACACCAGAGTTTTTTTTTATTTAGTAATTTTCAATTCCCAGCCTCTTTTTTTCTCTAATCAACATAACAAATTTCATGACAATCCTTTTTTTTTCTCAATTAATCATATAAATAAAATTTTTATTTTAAATTGAAGACGCAAAAGCAGCTACTGATTAGGAAGCTTAGCCAGATAAGAGCCTTTGCGAGATTGGACTTGGAGTAATATTGACACAGAGCCTGGCTGGCTTCCTGGACCTAAATTCCATTTAGATTACTTTTGCTTTGCTCTCTGGCTGCCCTTTGAGCCTTTCGTTTGTTCCTCACACGCCCTTTAGCCATTTGTTTTATACCCGCAAAAGTTGATAAGGCGAATTAAAATATTTTATTATCTGTTTACCAAATAAGGGTGTTAAAGCAAGAACATCCTCATGAAACAGCATACATTTAAATATTTTATAATTTAGAATTTTAAGGGGGTTCAGGAGCGACGTCTAAACGTACTTAAAAAAAAAACTAGATTATTATAAGGAATTTTCCAATGCGGTTTTTTTTTAAATGAATTAAATTCATAAGAGATTATTGGGACATCGAGTTATAATTTTTTCAATGACTTATTAAAAAATTATCGTAATTAATTTTTTTGTTATCAAGCAAATACAAAAAACAATCTGTCCCAATAATCTTTAATTTTTTTTTTAAATTTAAAAATGAATTTATTGTTCACATATTAATTAAGAAATTTTTAAAATAAGCTTAGATGATTTATTTAAAAACCAATTGTCAAATTAGTTCAGCATTCTAGCAATAGATGGCAGGCTAGTCTAACATATATAGTGTTATACCTATATTTATATATTTTTATGCTTTTATAAAAGATACATAATATATAACAACATTTATAAAGTATTTATTATTAAAAGATCAATGAAAATCAACCAAATGCATTAAATATTATTAGCTACCATTCTGACATCTCTTGGCAAATTTTTGAATTACTTGATTTTTTGGGCATACTTTTTATGACACTCAACGCCATCTTCTCGGGAAAAACATGCGTTGTTGGTTTAATATTTTTATGAAAATTAATATCCGATTCAAATAAAACAGATTCTAGTTAAATAAATTTTTCTGTTAATATAGTATAAAACTTTTGTAATTTAAAAAATTTTTATTCTCAGTTTTTAATTGAACCCATTCCTATTCTAAACTTTCAAATTGTTAAAAAAAAATCCGTCGGGCAGTCAATTCAAGTTGATTGAATTAAAAAAAAAAAAAGTTTAATTAAGACTTTTAGGTAAATTTAAAAAAAAAAAAATAAAGTTCTAAAGAAATTGGTTTACTCTTAACTTTGAATTCTTTTACAAGAGTAATTTATACATTTCATTACACACATATTTTATTACTAAATTTATGTAAGAAGGATAATATAATGCGCTTTTCCAAATAATTGGGATACTATAATTATTATTATTATTTGAAATTCCTATCGGGTTTATCGGGAGTTTATTTACCCGAGGCGCTTAAGTGCACGAAGACACAATACTACAGTGATATTTTCATAATATTATTTACCATTTTCAAAAAAAAAAAAAAATCATTGTGTGGTTTTATAAAAGCACGATGCAAGTGAAACTTTTTTTTAGATCGTAGGCGTTTAACTGAACATTTTCAGAAAATTATTCGATTAAGGGTATTAAAATCGCGTTTTTAATCTTAACTTAATAATTGGAAAATGGGAAATCAATAGAGACAAGTTAAAAACTGAGAACAATATTTATTTAGCAATTGAAGATTTGAATCATTTTAAATTATTTTAAAAATTATATTTTATCAATTTAAAAATTGAATAATTAAATCTCACAATTATTTTTTTATAATTCGTCATATATATTTAATTTCAACTTTCCTATTTTTGTCGTCACGGCTTGTGACGTCATGGCTTGTAGCGTCACCGCCTTTGACGTCACGGCTTGTAACGCGACATGCTGATAGAAGAGCGAAAAAATTTGAGGTCATCAAATAAAAGTTACACTTTAAAAATAAATCATATATCTTGTTATTAAATGATCTCTTTTATGAGCCCCTTGGTAATTTTCATGTCCCGTTGGATTTTGGATAAATATTTAATCTTACTAAAAAGGTGATTGTGGGGATAGAGAATCAAGACATGTGAAATAAGATAGTTATTTATTCACTATTTATCCTGAAAAGGAAAAAAAAACACGTCACTTTTGTCAACTGGCATAAAATAAAAAGATGGCTGTCTATTGTTCACGAACACCCGGTGGTTCACACGGATTGATAAACTATTCTATTATTTATAAAAAAAAAAGAAATAACAGCATATCGAAAAAATATCTGATGAAAGAAAAAATTCAATTAAATGGATTGAAATAAAAAAAAAAAAAAATTGATAGTATTCCATGGCAATAAGAATAAAATTGAAAATCTGTTATCGGTAATCAGCCTAGCGCGGATTATTCATTGGAAATATAATATTAATTTCAAAATCTTTCTATTTATTTATTTTAAAATTATTTTCGAATTATAAATAATAATTATAACGTGGGCCATAGCGCAGAGGTATAGGTCTCACCTCTTGTCTGTCAGAAACTTCTCCACCCGAGCGATGAAAATGACTTTTAACAAAGTAGTATTTAAATATTGCATTGATTTAGAAAGTATAAATGGCCTAAGATGCCGAAAAAGCCTTAAAAATTATATTAAGGGTCTTCGGGAGGCAAAACTGTTCTCATGTTTTTGCCGATAAGATGGCGTTAGGGGTCTTAAAAAGTTCGCCAAAAATCCCTACTATTACGAAAATTTGCCACCAGATGGCAGGGTGTTAGGGTTATATTTAATCCCATGTATTTTTTTGTTTTTCGTTGATCTTTAAATAATGAATATCTATCTATATATATAATTCGCTAATATCCGTCTGTCTGTCTGCCACGCTCTATTTAGGCAACTTCCCGTTGAAATTTTGAAATGAAATTTTATATGCATAAAGAGGACCTTTTCGGGATTACAGGAAAATTATTTTCATCCCGAAATTCCTATAACTTTTTGAGTTATTAATTTTTAAAGTTACGATTTCTCCCATAGGAAATGTATAGAGAAATATTTATGTATTCTTTTCATTTGTGTATTCCATGAATGTAAACAAATCCTCAAGCAGGCATTAGATTGGAATAGTAATGATAATAATTTTCTTTGCCCCTCGGGGCTTGGCGTAGAGGTTAGCGTGCTAACCTCGTATACCAAAAGTCGCGGGTTCGGATCCCAGGCAGTCCGATGATTTTTTTAAAGCCAATCGGATACCAAATGGTTTAAAAAATGGATTAAAAAATAAAAAAAAATTGATAATAGAACGTGTTTTGCATCTTCTATAAAGCATATGTACACGCAAATGATTTTGTATATTCAGAAATATACTAACATTCTTACTTTCTTAACAACTGAAGGAGAAAGCGCTAAGAATTTTTTAACATCTTTTTAAGTAGAGTGGTATTTCTATCTAGATGTGAATTTGAAAAAAAGTTTCTCATATTATGTATTTAATAGAAGAATTAAATTCAAGTATCATACTCTCCTATTAAAACATAATGTTTCAACTAGAGCCAACGGTTACCAGTTTAAAATTAATTAAATAATATCTATTGCTTGTAATATACCCCAGGTCCTGAAGATGGGTGACATTTAGTCCCCGAAACGTCGACAAAGGAAAATAAAATAATTAGGGCCGAATTTCATCTTCTATCTTTTTACGGCCTTCCTCCACATTGTCTTTGAAAATATGTTTTAATGAATCGTAATTAAAATAGCCCCCCCAGGAAGGGAATATAATAATCTTAAGTGAAACAATAGGCTTATAAAAATCATTTGATCCATAATCTTCTACCCCTTAAAAACATTCATTTGAAAAAAAAAATCTTTTCGTTTTACTTTTTTCTTTTTCGTGCCTTAAGTGATAGAATTCATAATAAAAAATTATGTCAAATTTTTTTGAATGATTAATTGACGTCAAAAAAAAAAAAAAACTTTATTATAGGCAAACTTTCTCGATTATTACATGTGAACTTTTATTAATACAAAATTTTATATCCATTAGCACTGCTTTTTGCAAAGGGGTAGTTAGCTATATAAAAAAATAATATTCAGATTATAAAAGTTTTTTTTTTTACTATTAGCAAATTTTACTTTCTCTTACCTCTTTATATGTTAATCTATATAGAGAAAGAAAGTATTGGATTCATGTCAAAAATTCGATGTCGAGATTTTGACGGATATACACGTTTTGAGGTCCATTGAATAAATATAAATATTATCCCATGATTATAAATTTTACATCTTGAATTCATCATACTGTTAGAAATTAAATATATGTTGACACAAAATCTGGTGTGGCAAGCCCAGTACACAACTTTCTGTTGCCGAAGATTAAGAGAAAGTTGTGTGCTCTGCCACCAGCAACACCAGATTTTTTTAAACCAAATTTATTGAATTCTTCAAAAGATTGTTTTTCGACCAAGGGCGGATACAAGGGAGGGGGGAGTAAAGGGAGTAATTACCCCCCCGATATTTGAAAAAATACCTTTTTTTCGAAAAAAATTTATTTTTAATGTAAAATTTTAAAAATTAATACTTAAAAATTTGATTTGTATTTATATTCTGGCAAACAAGTACAGAATGCGCCTTTAAATTACCGAATTTAAGAAAAAAAATCTGGTGTGACTGGCGCACAGCACACAACTTTCTCTTACCCTTCGGTAAGAGAAAGTTGCGCACTGTGCTGGTCACACCAGATTTTTTGTGTCGAGATATATTTAGTTTCCGATAGCACCTTAGTTTCAAACTTGCATTTTAAATGTTGACTGCTTCAAATAAACTATGGTTATTTTTCAAAATTTTAATCTCATATTTGGACATTTTATACACAATATAGAATCGTAAATAAATACAAAATTTCATAAGAATTGGAAAAAAAAATTTTAAATGCCTAAAAAGTTCTAAAGGGGACCCCCTTTTGAATCGAAATTAACATACAAATCCCTATAGGAAATTAACATTAGGCCTATGAGAGAAGGCGGAGAGACAGGCGATAATGTTTGCAAGTGAGAGAGAGAGAGATATATGTGTTTTCTCCTAAGCAATTAAAGACACAAATAAATGGGAATTTAAATAATAATTGATTTTTAATCTAAAAAGAAAAAGATTTAAATTCCGTTACCATGGCAACCATTTCTATCTTTCCTATGAAGAACAAGAGTAAAGTGGTCTTCAGAAGATTTCAACGGCAAAATGAGAATATACATTTTAAAGAGCATCTAAAAAATAATTGATTTTTGAATTTTAAAAAAAATCCTTGGAGGGAATTTTGAGAAAATCGAAAAAAACTGAAAAAGTACATCAGTAAAGTACTAGTACTTTTTGGCCGATTTTGTTCAAAAGCTTATTTTGAGCGTGTGGGAAGGTACCTAAGTTAAATATAAAATTTCAATCCGGTAGCTCAATTCCTTCATGCTAAAAATCTGTCCACACATACAGACACACGCACACACGCACACACGCACACACACACACACACACACAGACCAATTTGCGGGACCCACTTTTTTGGACTCAGGGGACCTCAAAACATGTATATCCATCAAAATCTCGACATCGAATTTTTGACATGATCGCAATACTTTCTCTCCTATATATTTCATATATAGGCTAAGAGAAAGTAAAAATACTATAATTGTAAACATCTTAATTATTTTTATTAAAAAATACTTACCCAACACGAAGAGAAAAGAAAATTCAGGAAAATATAGGAAGAAAGAAATTATGTTGTTTACCTAACTAGCGATAACAACGGAATGAATTGCTTTGACTTACCGGGTACATAGAGTATAATAAAATTAAAGATCTACGTGGCTTAGAATCAATATAAAAAAAAAGTATTTTTTTTTAAATTTGTTTAAGGTATTTTTTGGCATCTTAGGCCATTTAGGCCCTATTTATTTCAATTGAATTAAGATTAGACTTAAACGATACTCGTATATAATTAATATATTTATTTGGTCCGGAACTAACAAAGAGATTTTTTTTTAAACACACATTTTTCTCATTCACACTCACATTCACACAGTCTTTTCGGCAACTTAGGCCATTTAAGACTTTTAACGATACTCGTATGTTTAAATATATCTATTGGGGGTCCAGGCATTTCTATTTAAGCCCTTAGGTATCCAAATGGCTTAATTCCAGATGGCTTAAATAAAAATGCCTGGACCCTAATATATATAAATTCATAAATAACGGTTATCGTAAATGTCTTATATGGCCTGAGCTGCCGAAAAGACAGTGTGAATGTGTGTGTGAGTGTGAGTGTGAATGAGAAAAAAGTGTGAATGTTTTTTTATTGTAAAAAAAAAAAAAAAAAAAAAAATGGCTTAATTAAAATCATCAGACTGTCTGTGGTTCGAACCCGCACGAAGTTGTGTACTGTGCTTGTCACAGCACCAGAAAAAAAAGTCGAACGAAAAACGGCACCCCGGTTGAGCTTCGCCCCCCTCCGCCCTCAAAGGCTAGTTACGCCGCTGCCCGCGGGATTAAGGCGAAGAAAGAAGAAGAAGACTGTAGTTTACTATATTACCATGGGGAACATAAACATTTGCACCCTAACAGGTTTGCAAGATGCCTACTAGTTAGGCAGCCCAATCGACTCACCACTACATATGCAGTGTCTGTGTGAATTTACCTGAGCTAGGGTTCTGAGGGTATTTTATGAAGAAGCCATAAACCATACCTTTGGAAAATAGATACATTTTAAATAAAAATTTGCGAATTCCTCTCTCTATCTCGCAATGCAAGTAGCCAGATCGGTGAAATTTAGTAAATAATTCTTACCCTAAAATTGTATATCTGTTTCAAATTTTGGAGTAATTACAATACTTCAACCGGAAGTAGTTAGTACTTTACCTAAGATTATAAAAATTACCTTTTAAAAATATTTTAATCTGGTTATTAATTTTGAAAGTGGCCTAATTCCATTCTTGGTAAGAAGGGTTTGAAAGTTTTATAAACATATACATGGGCGTCCGCAGGACTTTTTGCAGGGGGGGGCAAGGATTTTTTGCAGGGGGGGGCAAGGATTTTTTGCAGGGGGGGGCAAGTCACTTCAAGATAAGTTAAAAAAAACGTATTTTGATATTAATAATGTTATACATCCCTTAGTATTTAAAGCTTTCAAACCGCGGCAAGGTGGATGTTTACTGTGAAAGATTTTTTTGTATTTTTTTCTTTGTTTTATACATTTTTTTGTATCATTTTAATTTTCCAGGGGGGGGCAAGTGCCTGGTTGCCCCCCCTGCGGACGCCCATGAACATATACCATACATTTAAATAGCCGGGCAACAAATTAATAGGCCAGAATCGATAGCAAAGAATTGAAATATATTTTCGCCACTTTGCTACTCAAAAGAGAAGTGCATTTCTTTCTCATTTTCTTTACTAAAAATAATATTACATTTTTAAAATACTTCTATAATCTTAGGTAAAGTAGGCTTACTTCCGGTTGAAGTATTTACTACAAAATTTGAAACAGATCTCCAATTTTAGGGCAAGAATTATTTATTAAATTTCATCGATCTGGCTTCTTGCATTGCGAGATAGAAAGAAGAATTCGCAAATTTTTACTTTCTCTTATTTTATTTAAATTTTATCTATTGTCTGAACATGCCACATTCTATGTTGTAAGACCTCTCGTTACAAAAATCCGAAATAACAGTTTTTTTTTTTTAAGAATATAAATAAGAATATTTTAACGCCCCGAGATATTATTACCTGGTATAAAGGTCTATAGATATCGGAAAAATTTTACTAAAAATTGGGACACAAGTTTCGTTCAAATTGTGAAATAAGTTAATTTTTTCCAAATAAGAAGATAAGATTAATTAAAATGTTGAAATTCTATTAATTTGAGATCAAATTCATTTGATATGAAAAGGCTATGCTATATCGCTATATAGGTTGTTCAAAAGGGTTGGTTTATGGTCTATCATAAAAGACCCTCAGAACCCTAGCTCAGGTAAATTCACACAGACACTGCATATGTAGTGGTGAGTCGATTGGGCTGCCTAACTAGTAGGCGTCTTGCAAACCTGTTAGGGTGCAAATGTTTATGTTCCCCATGGTATGTTATGGGGTACGTTACTTATATAATATTCCAATAAATGTACATATTCAAGGAAGGGTGCCCCTAGTGTTTAATGCTATTCATAACTGTGCGTTGGGGTGCCGTGAACTTCAAAAGGTTGTGAAACTCTGTCCTAAACTATTTTGCAACATAGTTTCCGCCAATGTTCAAACACTTGTCTTAGTGGGCGACCAGTTTTTGTATACCATCTGCAAAGAAACTTCCCGCCAGTGTGGATAGCCACGATTCCACAGCATTTTTCGTCTTATCTTCAGATCCAAAGCGCTTGCCACCTAGCTCGCGCTTTATGTGCAGTAACAAGTGGTAGTCGGCTTATTCGACAGTTTCATTGTGGAAATTTTATATCTTGAATAGATTATCTATTTGCCGCCCTCTCTCTAGTTCATATTTCCTTAATATTTGTTTTATTAACTTCTGAAATACTTTATTTTAAGTTAACTTTTGAAAAAATTACCAAAGTGCCGCCCCTGCGAATTGTTGCCGCTCTAGGCTGCAGCCTTTTTAGCCTATTTAGAAATATCGTCCTGGCTGTGCGACCAGTCACACCAGCTTTTTTTTATTACTTTTCTTGCAACTTTGAAACTTGTTAGCGAACCCTAAAATTATAGGAAGAATATTAAGAAAGACAAAAAAAATTGAGCCCACTTAATATAATGCTGACTGTACTTTTAGTAAAAAATTAAATTGAAGTTTGCCGCTCTTTTCGATAGCAAATGACACATGCTCTGACGCTCCTCAATTTCCTTCTCTGTGCTGTCAATGAAATAAAATGTGTTACGTTTGACATTTCAATATAAAACAGTTATTATTTCCTATTTATTTATTATTAAATTTGGATTCTTAAATAAAACTTATTAACGAATTGATATTTAAAAATAATAGAAATGCCTCTTTATGAAACTCTCGGTTTAATCACAGAAAAGCAAGCAGTGATTATTGATTTTGGGAAGGCTTATACTAAGTATATATTTATTAATTAAAATTGAATAAATAAATATTTATTTTTCTATTTGTTTCAGATTTGGCTTTGCTGGAGAATCCGAGCCCAGAGCTATAATTAAAAGTGAAGTTCAATTTCCTGAATATAAAATAATTAAAAATATTTTTAATTATGCATCAGTCAATGAATTTTATGAGCTAATGGTTGAATTTATTTATACTATCTATTTTAGGTAAAGATATGGCCACCTGTTATATTTTACTTTTAACCTGTCAAAATTTTGTAATCTTTTTTTTCTTTTAGGCATTTATTAGTAAGTCCAAAGGACAGAAGAGTTGTCATAGTTGAATCCTTACTATGTCCTACTGAAATTCGAGAAACAATTGCTAAAGTTCTGTTTAGACACTTCGAGGTAAAAATAAAATATAATAATCACATAAGAAATAAATATTTTTCATCAGTAAGTCTAATCTCAAAATTTCTTCAATTTTTGTTTAGAAGTTATGAGAAAGGTTTTTGTGGCTGGAAGTATTATTAAGGCGGAGTCAAAATAAAAATTTCCAAGATATAGAGGAAGGATGTGTAAATGCTGGCAGCCAGAAATAAAAACGCTCTCAATTCCCTTTGAATGTCCAGACGTTTCGGGCAAAATTTATTCGTCCATCCTCAGTGAACTATTCTAGTGGGAGAGAGTTGAGTCTCCTTTCGTATACATAGTGGTTGTTAGGTTATTAATGTGAAGAAACATTACTTGATTGTATCTTGACTATGAAAATAGCAAAAAGTTTTAATAACAAAGAACTCATTTATCATCATATGGTTACATTAAATAGAATACGTAGTAGAACCTAACAACCACAATGTATATCAAAGGAGACTTAACTCTCTCCCTCTAGAATAGTTCACTGAGGATGGGCGAATAAATTTTGCCCGAAACATCTGGACATTCAAAGGGAATTGAGAGCGTTTTTATTTCTGGCTGCCTGCATTTACACATCCTTTCTCAATACATTTCCAGCCATTAAATATTATTATATTTCCAAGATATATGCAGCCAAAAATATTACTTTTATTGTGCCTTTGGCTTACGTTTCGGCCACAGAGCCGGAGGCGAGAAGAAATTAAAATAACAACAATAGCTGAGGGAGTAGGCAGCCCGGAAGTAAGCCTCTACGAAATTAAATTCAAGAGTAGTGGAGACAGTTTCGGCTATTATTAAATATCGCCATCCACAGTCCATTTAACAGAACTCTTTGAGTTCCATTTCGTAGAGGCTTACCTCCTGCTCCCCACCTATTGTTGAAATACAACAGCCACTTCACAAACGGTCGTGAAAATTAAAATTTCAGCGACACACATTGGCATGAACGCTCATAAGGAGAACGAAAGAATGATGGCCTAGACCAGTGACCAAAACGTCAACCTTTAGTCAATAAAAGATGTAATTTTGGTTGCATATATCTGGAATTTTTTTTTGATTCCGCCTTTAGAAGTTATATAAACTCAACCTAAAAACTCCCAGGGGAATGAAATTTAGAGATTAAACTCACTTATGAAAAATAATAATTATGACAATTGGCAACTCAGATGAAGATATACATACAGGATATATATATATAAAGAACATCACATTATTATAATTGTGTAATATTGCAGAGATATTTAAAATTAAATTAAATAAATGAGCTGGAATGGTACACTTAGGTTGGCTGGAGAAATACATCAGCGTTTTGCTTTCTACAATTGAATAATATATTTCGAACAGCCCCGTCTATCCTCATTGCATCAAATAATATCATACATGGGAGGGTGTTTGTTATTATAAAATTTGGAATGAGAAGCATCCGTTATGTTAAGACACTTTTTATTTGAATACAAGTATGCATCTATTTACAATATTTTATAATACTATAAATTCACTAAAATTTGTTTTCCCCTAGTGTTCTCGTTAGTAAGAATAAATTTTCCGGGGGTTAAATCACGTTGTATTATTTCAATATTTTTGAAACAGGCTAGTATGATTATTCTGGCGAAGATGATAAATAGATCCGCCAAATAAAAATATTCTTCTGGCTACTTTTATTTGGCTAAATAAAAAACTCTCAATTCCCTATGAAATTTGGAAAGTTTCCTTACATACTTTGAAATGCGGAATCGAAACAGCTTCAGTTGCATAGAAAGTTTTTTATTTGACCGTCTGCACCTATCCCTTCTACAAAATATAATTAAAGTCTAGAAAGCAAACAAAATGTTCTCTGGCAGCTAAGAAAAAAAAGAGAGTTAATGAAGTCTAGGAATATTAAGTTGGGAATTATTTTTCAAATTACAACTCCCACCCGTGGTGGACTGGCCATGTAGAAAATGTAGAAAAATTTCACATGGGCCGACTGCAATTTTTTCTTTTTCTAAATATGTAAGCCTACATAATATCCTGTTTTAATAATTGTTGATTGTTTGGGCTGGATGTTGATATTGAAAAATAGGAGAAATAACCAGCGTCTTTTCATCCACCATGCACACTATTTATTTGCAAATATTTCGGGTTACAAAACGCCACTCATAATCAGTGCAGAAATTAGTTTTGATGGTGGATGTTTATATTTTTACCTCTGATTATATAAATGTTTGCCATTTGCTTATCACTGTTCTTAAATAGGCAAATTACCAGCAAGGAATGGTATGGAAAATGGCAAACATTTATATAATCAGAGGCAAAAATATAGAGAACATCCACCCAGTGGTGTCATTTTAACTTTTTCTTGGGAGGGGCAAATTTTTTTTCTTGGGGGGGGGGCAAACATTTTTTTTCTTAAAATTTACTTACAAATATGTACTCAAATTGAGCCAAAATATATTTAATTTAATTAATTGTTTAATTCTCTACAGTTTATATACTTGTAGATATATTTTCAAAGATTTTATCTAGAATAATATAAAATTTTATAAAAGTCAGAGCCCTTGGGGGGAGGCAAATGACCCCCCCTGCCCCCCCCCAAATGACACCACTGCATCCACCACCAAAACTATTTGCTGCTTGTTGGGTGGCATTTTGCAACCCGAAATATTTGTAAATAAATAGTGTGTATGGTGGATAAAGAGGCGCTGGTTATTTTTCCTATTTTTCAATGTACCGTTTTATTTAAAAAAAAAAATTCATTTATTTTTCTTTCATTAAAGTATTTAAATTTCAATTTTTAATAATAAATAAAAAACAAACATTATAGCCTGTGTCGATAGTAATTTTTCCCACATCGAAATTTTAGGGTCAGTTCTTCACTAGCAAAAATTAAGTTGAATTTACAAAAAATTGAAGCTATAGATGACCAGAAATCGCATCCATTAATTAAATGCTTTTTTTTTTTTAAATTATATTTATATAAATAATAGATTTGTTTCTTTGATGCAGGTGTCTGCAATACTTTTTGTTCCCTCTCACCTTGTCGCGTTATATTCTCTTGGAATTAACACCGGTCTAATTCTCGATTGTGGATTTGCTGAATCAACACTTATCCCAGTTTATGAAGGAGTTCCAGTTTTAAATGCCTGGCAAGCACAACCACTCGCTGGAGAAGCGATTGAAAGGTATTTCCATTCCCATATGGCAAATTTGTTATATAGGTAGGTCATAGCTCGAAGCAAACATGAGTTCTCATTATTATTTTTATTTTTAGCAATATCAGATCAATGCTCTGTCCTAAAGCTGGAGATGTATCTGATCTAGATATTAACTTTTCAAATGCAACCATAGAAGATATCAAAGGTAATTAGAATTCTTCTTTTTTTATTTACATAAACATGTGTTTTCGAGTATCCCATCCGAACATCTCCCTTTCCTACAAAATTAAAAATTTATTATTAAGTATAAAATAAAATTTCTACTATTGCAAAATTTAATTTGCCGGTCCCTCCTTAAAATTTTCTATACAAAATTCATATCATTTTACCTTTTTTTAGCAAATCTTTCTTTAATTGCCGCCCCCTGATATCTACCGCCCGGGGCACATGCCCCCCCCCCCCTAGATCCGGCCCTGGGGTCAGTTATATTATTATATTTTTTTATTTAAGGTCTTTTTGGCATCGAAGGCCATTTAGACCCTATTCTCTCTATTTATTTAAATTGATTGGTAGCCAATCCAAATCTATTTAATAAATTTTGGTCGCATGTGATGGGATGGGAACCCGCGACTCTTGGTACAGTGAGCGCCACAATTAAGTCCCCACCTGGCAGCTAGAGCCTTGAGTATATGGTATAGTATATGGTAAATATGAAATAATTTTAATGACCGAAAAGGTAAAATAAAATCAACTCTACGAATTTTATTTTAC